>CAJHQP010005415.1:0-46307 GCA_905132765.1 Moricandia arvensis
CATATCTGAACCCATCAGCAACAATGCCTATCAAAGAGGCTTGCAAGGTAAGTGTAACCTGATTCTAAACTTTGATGTTACTAATTTGGTCCCCTCTATTGCAGGTAAAACAGATTTGAGGACAAATCTTTTTGAAGAGGGAGGGGATGATGTGATTGTTAGATTTTCACCAGAGTATGTGGATCTGGGTTTGTGTGTGATGAACAAGTCTTTAAGGCAGTGATGAACACGAAATGATGAAGAGAAAGGGTTCTGGTTTACTTGTGTGAACTTGAATCAGAATCAGAGATTATGAGAGACTAAGAGAGATTAAAAGACTAAGAAAGGGGAAGACTTGAGAGGGATTCGAATCAAGAACACAGCAAGCTTTATTTCTGAAGTGGAGAGGGGTTTTCCCCCTTACTCCCTTGAATAATAAACTCGACAGGATACACAATATATAGAGAGAGATGGAAGGCTACACGGATCAAAACCCTAAGGAATAAGCATGTGAAGTCAAGGTAACCAGGCTGGTTAATTTGAAACTTGTGGCTCAGAAGCTCCACACGTTTGGACAGGCTGGAAAGGCTCTTCCTTTGCTTTTGGGCGGATGGATAAGGTTTCTTATCCATAAACCTTATCCATAAACGGCTCCTTTCCCTTTCTTTCTTCCTTTGGTGAGTGGATAAGGTTATCCACTCCTTAGCTCCTTCCTGGAAGCTCCGTTGGCTGAATATACCAAGGCATCTTCCTTTGGTCGCCTAAACCATTCCTTTACACCCAAGTCTTGATCTTCACTTCAAACCCTAACCCTTCCTTGCCTCACAAGTCTTAAAGCTTTCTTGGCAAACACGTCTTGGTCATTTTAGGGTCCCTTGATGTGCCCTAACCTTCCCAAGACTCAAAACATCTTCTAAGATCAAATGGTCGAGTATTTGATGTTTCTGGGTCGAGTCTGGTCCGTACGGATCCGTACAGTCCGTACAGTCCGTACGGATCCGTACAATCCGTACACCTCACCCAAACATGGACCATTTGAACCCTTCTCTTCACTAAAGCTTCCCATGGTCTTCCTTAGACTTCTCCTTAATGTTACTCAGTCTCTTGCACACTCAGAAGCTGTCCACAGCCTTCTCCATACTCGTTGCACAAGATCCTTCACACCACACTATCTTCTTTGCCTCCATCTCATCTCTCTCTTGTTCATTTGTATCTCTTCAAGTTAACACTCCCCCTCAAGCTTGACTCTAGTGATCCTAAGTCAAGCTTGGAACCTTGAAGTCACTCCTCATTAAAAACCTTATGAGAGAAAACCCTCCTTAAGGATAAAACCCTCATAAGGAAAAGAGTAAGCTCCTTCAAGGCCTAGGGATTGGCCAGTGAGTTCTTTGTGTCTCAACCAGTGTGGTGAACAAAAAGAACTCTGGATCATGGCCTAACTGTGGTGTAAGCTAATCCGACTTGGATTGCTCACGACTAACCCTTCTTGAGCTCATCCAGCTCATCTCATACTGATCTTGGTCTCTCCCCCTTTCACCCAACTTCTTGTTGGGTTAAGCACTCGGATGACCAGCTACACACACCATTGAGTACCATCTTCATTCTCTGCCTTGGTTGCTTCTTCTTCTTGAATAACCACCAAGGACTCCATCTTCACAGATCATTGAAGCTTCTCAATTCTCCCCCTCAAGCTTGACCATGTGGAACAAGTCAAGCTTGGAAGGATTGCTTCATGATCTTGATCAACACACCACTGCCCACTCCTTTCTGATCTCGCCACCTTGAATGGAATGCTGGAAGATACCTCAGCTAACTCTTCAACCACCTCACTTCAGAAGCCGCATTGTAGAGTCACCTTCTTCTTCACACAGCCAAGAGTGCTCTGACCACTCTCTTGTCTAGACTCGCCAATGTCTAAACCCGGATGGCTCCATCTTCTATTCCTGGTGCAATGGTGAGGAGGAACCAGGTCTTGAACTTAGATCATCAGGTAGCTCACTCAAGTCCCCACCTCAAGCTTGAATTGAGTCTAGGTTCAAGCTTGAAAGTGAGCCTGAATAAGCATTCAAACCAGGAGCACACCACCCTAACAGCTGCGCTTAAACCACTGGTGAACCTTCATGTCTTCAGCTTCAAGTACCCTTCAGGTCACCGGCCTCCTCAAGCTTCAGTGATGACCTTCTCCTTCTTGTGTGCCTTGAACCAGGAGCTCAACAACCTTCATGGTCTGCGCTTCTTATAACCGGCTAATACACCAAGAACCTTCCCATTGCTCCACACAATGGACCAAGCCTTCCTCTTGTTCCGGATTGGTGTTGAACAAGAGACACTCCATGTGAACCTGAAACAACACTCAAACTCCAAGCAAGATAAGACACCTTTGCATTGGGATCAAACCTTGACTAATCATCAAGTTTGATCACCAATGTCACAAGCTTTGCACTTAGACAGTATCTCATCATCATTGAGATCCATCTAATGCAAGCTTACCACTCTCTAAATGCTATCACAAAGCACTTAGGCAACCATTCCCTGCCTTAAACGACCCTTAGACATCAGTCTAGGTGTCTCAACCTTAAGACAGCCACAATGACAAGAGTATGCAACAGCCTTAACCCATTTACTTCATGAATGCAACACGGATTAGATACAACTATCTATCATCCTAGCAAGACATTCATAAGAACAGAGACTAAGCATCAATGCCATTTCCAAACACCAGACCCAAATGCTTCACTTTAAATCAGTTTCTATTTATGTATGCAAGCAGATTCAGAACATACTATCTAATATTATGTCAAGCAACATTTAGAACTGGAGTAAGCACTTTAAACACTCAACCATTCAAAACGAGTCATCTAAACATCCTGGGATAGATCTAAACAATCATATTTAGCAATCTTAACACATCCTCAGGTCTCAAACACATCACACAACACATTCAGTTCATAAAGTATCAAGCTTTATAACAAGGGACAATAGGTTCTTACAAACAAGGAACTAGTGTTAGTTCCTTGAACACCTTTGATTCATGGCAAGATCAGGGGCTATTGGTCGCGATTCCAACACCTCCTTCCTCCATGGACCTTCCCTTGAACTCTCCATGCCTAAAGTCCCTACCTTTCTTCATACTTTGGTCGCCTCCACCAGTAACAAGGTGAAAGCTTTCACCTTTCTTCCTGGTCTTTGAATAAGACACGCCTTGGACTTGATTTGATGAAGAGGGTAGCTATTCCACTCCATAACTCCTGGATCCGAGGCTCTCCTTTCTTCTGGACGGTATGAGAGAGTATGGGACTTCAAGAACAGCTTCTGGGTTTGTTGATGAACACCTTCTTGTAGAGGATGAACCGGCTGGAAAGGAAGCTCCTTTCTGGGTTTTAATGCCAGGAGAGAAAGCCTTGATCTTTGCGGAAGCTAAACACCAAGTTCTGATGAACCAGGCTCTGATACCATGTTAGATTTTCACCAGAGTATGTGGATCTGGGTTTGTGTGTGATGAACAAGCCTTTAAGGCAGTGATGAACACGAAATGATGAAGAGAAAGGGTTCTGGTTTACTTGTGTGAACTTGAATCAGAATCAGAGACTAAGAGAGATTAAAAGACTAAGAAAGGGGAAGACTTGAGAGGGATTCGAATCAAGAACACAGCAAGCTTTATTTCTGAAGTGGAGAGGGGTTTTCCCCCTTACTCCCTTGAATAATAAACTCGACATGATACACAATATATAGAGAGAGATGGAAGGCTACACGGATCAAAACACTAAGGAATAAGCATGTGAAGTCAAGGTAACCAGGCTGGTTAATTTGAAACTTGTGGCTCAGAAGCTCCACACGTTTGGACAGGCTGGAAAGGCTCTTCCTTTGCTTTTGGGCGGATGGATAAGGTTTCTTATCCATAAACCTTATCCATAAACGGTTCCTTTCCCTTTCTTTCTTCCTTTGGTGAGTGGATAAGGTTATCCACTCCTTAGCTCCTTCCTGGAAGCTCAATTGGCCGAATATACCAAGGCATCTTCCTTTGGTCGCCTAAACCCTTCCTTTACACCCAAGTCTTGATCTTCACTTCAAACCCTAACCCTTCCTTGCCTCACAAGTCTTAAAGCTTTCTTGGCAAACACGTCTTGGTCATTTTAGGGTCCCTTGATGTGCCCTAACCTTCCCAAGACTCAAAACATCTTCTAAGATCAAATGGTCGAGTATTTGATGTTTCTGGGTCGAGTCTGGTCCGTACGGATCCGTACAGTCCGTACAGTCCGTACGGATCCGTACAATCCGTACACCTCACCCAAACATGGACCATTTGAACCCTTCTCTTCACTAAAGCTTCCCATGGTCTTCCTTAGACTTCTCCTTAATGTTACTCAGTCTCTTGCACACTCAGAAGCTGTCCACAGCCTTCTCCATACTCGTTGCACAAGATCCTTCACACCACACTATCTTCTTTGCCTCCATCTCATCTCTCTCTTGTTCATTTGTATCTCTTCAAGTTAACACTCCCCCTCAAGCTTGACTCTAGTGATCCTAAGTCAAGCTTGGAACCTTGAAGTCACTCCTCATTAAAAACCTTATGAGAGAAAACCCTCCTTAGGGATAAAACCCTCATAAGGAAAAGAGTAAGCTCCTTCAAGGCCTAGGGATTGGCCAGTGAGTTCTTTGTGTCTCAACCAGTGTGGTGAACACAAAGAACTCTGGATCATGGCCTAACTGTGGTGTAAGCTAATCCGACTTGGATTTCTCACCACTAACCCTTCTTGAGCTCATCCAGCTCATCTCATACTGATCTTGGTCTCTCCCCCTTTCACCCAACTTCTTGTTGGGTTAAGCGCTCGGATGACCAGCTACACACACCATTGAGTACCATCTTCATTCTCTGCCTTGGTTGCTTCTTCTTCTTGAATAACCACCAAGGACTCCATCTTCACAGATCATTGAAGCTTCTCAATAGTGATCATGGACCAGCTTACTAAAGAGGACAAAGGGAGCTTAGATGATGTGATCATGGACCGGATCACTAAGAAGAACAAGGAGAGTCTAGATGAGCCACATGAAGCCACAATGTACCAGCAGCCTGGTGATGATGCTCTAGCCATTCCAGAAGGTCCAGAAGGTCCCATGACTCGTTCCAGAGTCAAGAAACTTAAGGATAATGTTGTTGGATTACTCACTTCACATCCACAACAAGAAGAAAGTCTTGGACAAGGTTTGATCCGAGATGTCTTGATCACCATTCAAGCCATCTCTACATCAAGCTGAGTTAGTGTCTAGGCAAGACACTTGGTGCGTGCTCTTTTCCTTGCTTTTGGTTTTGTCCCACGAGGTTTTCCGGAGGAAGGTTTTTAACGAGGCCACAACTTGTCTTACACATCACTTAGGCTCTATCTCGGCCCAAGACTAGCAGAAGTTCACATTTTATTACATTTTAAAGCTTATGTTATTTTTAAACTATAGTTTTCCTTTTTATTATTTTTGAAACACTAGAGAGCCTGTTCTCTGGTTTCTTTTATTTAAAGGGTTCTCCTAACCTATTGTACTCAAGCAATCAATAAACCACGAGTTTCTTTTCTCTCTTGACGACTCTCTCTCTCTAGAAGTTGTCGAGTTCTGGTGTGTAATATCCAGAGACCTAAGGGCTTCTTATTTGGTGTGTCATATCCAGATCAGTCGCCTAGGAGTATCAAGAGATCATCCATCCCTCTTGTCTCACCATTCAATCCACAAACCTTTAAGAACTTGAGTCTCTGATTCGTTCTTGCAAGGATCTATCCATCCCCATCAACCAAAGAGCATCCTAGGGACGCATCAAAAAGGAAAAAGGATATGCGGCTAGGTCTAAAAATCTAGGGCTTCCGCCTATCAACCAAAAAGGAAATACTCTTAAACCTTGTCTAAACTTTATGATTTTTTAGCAGACCTAAACAACTTAGATCTTCTTCTTGTTCAAGTTGATAGAGATTTATTGCGGATGAAACAGAAAAGTTAAGAGAGAAAGAAGACTTCCCTAACCAAAGTTGCTCTGATACCACTTGATGCGCCCCTAGGATGCTCTTTGGTTGATTGGGAGGATAGATCCTTGCAAGAACGAATCAGGGACTCAAGTTCGTCAAGGTTTGTGGATTGAATGGTGACACAAGACGGATGAGAGAACTCTTGATACTCCTAGATGATTAGCTCAGATATGACACACCAAGTTAAACACCCTTAAGCTCTGGATATAACACACCAGAGAGACACTCGACACACTTCTAGAGAGAGAGCCGTCAAGAGAGAAAAGAACTCGATGATATTAGATTGCTTGAGTACAATAGGGTTAGGGAAAACCGTTAAATAAAAGAAACCAGAGAACATGCTCTCTAGGGTTTCGAAAATAATAAAATGGAAACTATAGTTTAAACATAACATAAGCTTAAAATTAAATAACTTCTGCTAGTCTTGGGCCGAGATAGGGCCTAGGTGATTTGTAAGACAAGTTGTGGCCTCGTTAAAAACCTTCCTCCGGAAAACCTCGTGGGACAAAACCAAAAGCAAGGAAAAGAGCACACACCAAATGTCTTGCCTAAACACTAACTCAGCTTGATGTAGAGATGGCTTGAATGGTGTTCAAGACATCTCGGATCAAACCTTGTCCAAGACTTTCTTCTTGTTGTGGATGTGAAGTGAGTAATCCTACAACAATCTCCTTAAGTTTCTTGACCCTGGAACGGGTCATGGGACCTTCTGGAATGGTCAGAGCATCATCACCAGGCTGTTGGTGCATTGTGGCATCATGTGACTCATCTAGACTCTCCTTGTTCTCCTTAGTGATCCGGTCCATGATCACATCAGTAATGAGCTTAGGAGCTTCACCGGATGTGATATTATCCCATAAGCCCTTACTTCCCATAGCAGTCTTCTCTAGGCGAGACCACAACAGATATTTACTCTCCTTGAGAGTAACCGAAACCTTCATGCTCACACTATCCATCTACAACCAGATTGACTTCAAAATCTTGGAAATGAGTAGATCTTTACCTTAGAACACGGATGAACCAAGAAACAAGAGGAAACGTTGAGTGTTTGAAGGTAAGAACGTGAAAGACTCAAGCTTTTACACCACACAAGCTTCAAACTTCAGTCTTCTAACCGGATCTTACAAAGAACAACCTTGGATCTTCAAAAAGCTACAACCTTGATCTTCTTCAACTCGATGAACACAAACCCAGATCGTGATGAACCTGGCTCTGATACCATAAGATCTTTTTGACACAACCCTAAGATGCTTCTTTGGTTGCTGGGAGGATAGATCCTTGCAAGAACGAATCAGAGACTCAAGTTCTTCAAGGTATGTGGATTGAATGATGACACAAGAGGGATGTATGATCTCTTGATACCTCTAGATGATTATCTTGGATATAACACACCAAGTTAAACACCCTTAAGGCTCTGGATATGACACACCAGAAAGATACTCGACAACTTCTAGAGAGAGAGAGAGAGCCGTCAAGAGAGAAATAAAACTTGATAATATTCGATTGCTTGAGTACAATAGGGTTTGTGGAAACCCTTAAATAAAAGAAACCAGAGAACAAACTCTCTAGGGTCTCGAAAACATAAAATGGAAAACAATAGTTTAAAATATAACATAAGCTAAAGATAAATGAACTTCTGGTAGTCTTGGGCCGAGATAGGGCCTAGGTGATTTGTAAGACAAGTCGTGGCCTCGTTAAAAACCTTCCTCCGGGAAACCTCGTGGGACAAAACCAAAAGCAAGGAAAAGAGCACACACCAAATGTCTTGCCTAAACACTAACTCAGCTTGATGTAGAGATAGCTTGAATGGTGATCAAGATATCTCGGATCAAACCTGGTCCAAGACTTTCTTCTTGTTGTGGATGTGAAGTGAGTAATCCTACAACAGTCTCCTTAAATTTCTTGGCTCTGGAATGGGTCATGGGACCTTCTGGAATGGTCAAAGCATCATCACCAGGCTGTTGGTGCATTGTGGCATCATGTGGCTCGATTGTATGCAAATTCACAATGTGGCAAGTAGTCTTCCTAAGTTTTCAAGTTCTTTCTGATGAATGCATGCAGGAGTGTTCCTAGAGTTCTATTAACTACCTAAGTTTGTCCATCAGTTTGTGGATGACATGTAGTAGAAAACAACAACTTAGTGCCTAGCTTAGACCAAAGAGTCTTCCAAAAGTAACTAAGAAACTTAGTATCCCTATCAGAAACTATAGTCCTAGGCATGCCATGTAAATGAACAACCTCTTTAAAGAACAAGTTAGCAATATGCAATGCATCATCAGTCTTATGACATGCTATGAAATGTGCCATCTTAGAGAACCTATCAACAACTACAAATATGGAGTCCTTTCCAGTTATAGTCCTAGGCAATCCAACAATGAAATCCATGGAGATGTCATTCCAAGGATGGTGTGGAATTGGTAAAGGAGTGTACAAACCCTGGGATTGGACTTGGGACTTAGCATGCTTGCAAGTAGCACACCTTCCACAGATTTGTAAGTTTTATAGATAATAGTCGGATAAAATAGGAAGAAGTATGAAGAACATGTGAAGAACAAAGGCTGAATCGCCAAAGAGAAGAGAGATAGAGAAATTAGGGTTTTAGTGTCGTGAGAGAAGAAGTAGAATCAGAAACCATTCTTCTTATTTGTTACAAGTCGCCAATTAGAACATTATATAGGCATTACAGGTTTTTGGACCATAAACCTAAATCTAATGGCTGAGATAGCACTTGAGAATGAATGGCTAGGATGGCTGGTGAGTTTGAATCTGGTCAAGGAAAGGAAGCCTTGTGATTGGCTGTCCATAGGCTCCTCTGAATCTGGCCACTTCTCTGGCCAGATACATAGTCAATAAGCTCGCATGTAGTTGAGGCATGTAGTCGAGGCATGTAGTCGACTATATCACAGGACTATGTAAATGATCCTCCTTTCTCCGCATGTAGTTGAGGCATGTAGTCGACTATATCACAGGACTATGTAAATGATCCTCCTTTCTCCTTTATTATTGTCAATACTCCCCCTCAAGCTTGACCAAAGGAACTGGTTAAGCTTGGAACCATGAAGCATCCCCTCATTAAAACCTTAACATAGCAAAAACCTCTTGCCATATCAAGGGAAAAGAGTAGGACCCTTCCTGGAAGAGGATTAGTGAGATATGTCTATGAGTCCAAGCTTTGAATGAATGGACTCACAAACTTTGGTACTAGCTGCCTTAGTGAAGATGTCGGCCAGTTGATCTTCACTCCTTGTGTAACAAGGAAGAATAACTCCTTGAACCACCATTTGTCTGACCTTATGGCAATCCACCTCTATGTGCTTGGTTCTTTCATGGAAGACTGAGTTGGAGGTATGAATTGCTGCTTGGTTGTCACAGTGCATGGTAATTGGCGTGTTGGTCTCTATCCCCAGATCCTTGAGTAATCCTTTGATCCATACAAGTTCACTGGTGAGCTTCCTCATTGCCCTATACTCAGCTTCAGCACTTGAGAGGATACCACCTTCTGTTTCTTGCTTTTCCAGGTTACTAGATTGCCTCCAATAAAGGTACAATATCATGTGGTTGACTTCCTATCTACACGATCACCTGCCCAATCAGCATCACAGTAGCCTACTATCTCAGAGCTGCCATTGCACCCCATCCAAACTCCTTGGCCAGGAGCACCACTCAAGTATCTTAGAATCCTCATCACCATGTTCCAGTGATGGACCTTTGGTACTTGCATATACTGGCTTACCTGGTTCACAGCAAAGCAGATATCAGGTCTGGTTATAGTTAAATAAATTAGCTTACCAACAAGTCTCCTGTATTGCTTTGGATCCTCATAAGGTTTGTCTTCAAACTCCCCCTCTCGCAAGACTTTGTAACCATCTTCAAGTGGAGTCTTTGCTGGTTTATCTCCAAGTTTTCCTGCTTCTTTCAAAAGGTCAAGAGTGTACTTCCTTTGGCATAAAAAGAGCCCCTCTTTAGAGCGGCATACTTCTATTCCTAGAAAGTACTTTAGTTCACCTAGATCCTTAATATCAAATACTGATTTCAGAAATGCCTTAGTGGATTGTATACCTTCTTTGTCACTCCCTGTGATGATGTTATCATCAACATACACAAGGATGACAACAATACCTTTCTGACTGGAGAGACTGAAAAGGGTGTGATCAGCTTCAGATCTTGTGAATCCTCTTCCATTCAGAGTTGTGCTCAGCTTGAAGTACCAGGCCCTTGGTGATTGTTTTAGACCATAGATGGCCTTTTTCAGCCTTAGAACATTCCCTGGTTGTACAAGGTGTTCTAAACCAGGTGGAGGACGCATGTAGACTTCATCTTCCAGTTCTCCTTGGAGAAATGCATTCTTCACATCCATTTGCCATAAGTCCCATTCAAGATTTGTTGCAAGAGATAGCACAATCCGGATGGTGTGTAGTTTGGCTATTGGGGCAAACGTGTCTATGTAGTCTTCTCCATATGTCTGAGTGTATCCCCTTGCTACCAGTCTTGACTTCTTCCTTTCAGGCTTCCCATTGCTCAAGTATTTGATGGTGAATATCCATCTACTGTTGACTGCTTTCTTTCCTTTTGGTAACTCAGATTCATACCAAGTATCATTGACCACCATTGCATTGATTTCTTCACCTACTGAGTCTCTCCATTCCTTGTCTTTCATTGCTTCTTCATATGACCTCGGAATTTCTTCTTGATCTAGCTGACCCATAAAAACTTGATGTTCTTCTGGAAATTGAGCCAAGGAGCAACTCACTGAAGTGGGATGTGCAACAGCCTGACTATTGTAATATACCCTTGTGTTTACCCAGTTAGATGGGTCTTTCCTCAGTCTTGTAATCCTTCTTAGTGTTTGGCCTTGGTTCTGTCCTTCTTGCTGCTCTTCTTCTTGAACTGGAACAGGTTCTGGTTCTTGTGTACTCTCCTGATCATGAACATCTGGCCCTTCTTGACAGTCCTGCTGTGCTGGTTCTGGTTCATTCCCCCCTTCAGGATCAGGAGGAGTGTCCTCAGTGACTGGTGGAGGTATACTAGCAGGCGCCTCCTTTGCATTAGAGAGACTAATGCCAAGACTTTCCATGATTATCCTCAGATTGTTAGCCCTATCTGAGGGTGCGTGAGATAAATACTTCAAGTTATCCCAACTCTTGTCATCATAAAATCCCTTTTGACTCTAGGAACTTCACATCACTAGACAACATAACCTTCCTAGTCTCTGGAACATAGCATTTGTAGCCTTTCTGGTTTGGTGAGTACCCAATGAAGATAGCTTTGACACTTTTAGCTTCTAGCTTGTTCCTTAGTTCACCTGGGATCAACACAAAACACACACACCCAAACACCCGTAGATGATCAATGGAGGGATAAGCTTTGTTTAATACCTCATAGGGAGACACATCTTGGAGGATTTTGGTAGGTATCCTATTGATCAGGTAGCAAGCTGTGATCACAGCATCTCCCCAAAATTGTTTGGGAACATTGGTGTGAAACATCATGCTCCTAGCCACCTCCATGAGATGTCGGTTCTTCCTTTCTGCTACCCCATTTTGCTGGGGTGTGTATGGGAAACTAGTTTGGTGGATGATCCCATGCTTGTTTAGATGAGCTTTGAAAGCATTGCTTGTATATTCTCCCCCATTGTCTGATCTAAAAATTTTGATCTTAACATTAAAGTGGTTAGTTATGTAGTTTTGAAAGTTCACAAAAGCTTTTAACACCCTATCCTTTGATTGCAGTAAGGTTACCAAAGTGTATTTTGATTTTTCATCTATGAAAGTCACAAAATACTTATGGTTTTCTCTAGATAGACAGGGAGCAGTCCACACATCAGAATGAATAAGATCAAAGCAACTTTCATACATAGTCATAGACTTAGGGAAAACCGATTTGCAATGTTTGCCAAGAATACAAGCTTCACAACTATCATTCTTAAAAGAGATACTATGCAACATCAAGCTCAGTGCACGTGAGTGAGGGTGTCCTAGTCTAGCATGCCACATTGCATTTTTAGGGAAAACAGGAGATGAACTAAAAGCATAAGATAGATCAGATAGGCATTTGGTGTCTTCCAGCAGGTACAAGCCCTCCTTGGTAACACCTTTGCCAAGCAAACTACTTGTCTCAATATCCTGGAAGTAAACCTCATTAGGACTAAAGACAGCAAGGCAGTTTAAATCAATAGTAGCCTTATTAACAGATAACAAATTTGAAGTGAAAGTAGGCATATAGAATGCCTTTGACTCTTTGTTAAACAATTTCAGGTTTCCTATACCCTTAATGGGTACTTTCTCACCATTAGCAACCATTACATTTCCTAAAGCCGGTTTTATGTTACTCATCAAGCTAGCATCACTAATCATATGGTGTGTTGCTCCTGAATCTATCACTAATGGCTTAGCAACATTATTATCAGTATGTAAGGCATTTAGAGAGGTTCCAAGGACAATACCAGAGTTCTCCTTGAGAGCTTTGATGAGAGCATCAAGGTCTGACCTCTTGATAGTCTCATCTTGAGTTGTTCTCAAGGTAGGAAGGGCATTTGTTACCATGGCTTTGGCATCACCCATTGTACTTGATCCCACGTGAGAATGCATGGTTGAGCACATAGATGAAGTGGTTGGTTCTGGTGTGTCGGTTGAGAAGTGTGCTCTTGCATCCATGTACTGACTTCTTGGTTCTTTGAACTTGGCTGGTTTGAGGTAAGGATGGAGTATCCAGCACTTGTCCTTCATATGGCCCTTCTTCTTGCAATGATCACACACCCACACCTTCTTATCCTCCTGCTTGTAGTACCCTTTGTTAGGTACGACAACTTCCACCTTGTGCGACATGTTGAGCTCTCCTTTGCCTTCAAACAAACCCACTGACCCTTGTTCCCTCTGGATTTGGGCACATACTTCATCAAGAGATGGAAGCTTCTCAGCTCTTAGTATGTGCTTAATCAAGTCATTGTAGCATGGTTTAAGGGTCAGGAGAAGTCCAAAGACTTTGTCTTTTTCTCGCCTCTCATTCAACACCACTGGATCAGTTGTGCTTGGTCTAAGCATCTCAAACTCAGCCCATAGTGACCTGAACTTCCCAAAGAACTAGTTGAAGTCCATGTCTTCTTGCATGAGAGTTGATGGCTCGCTTTACTTCAAAGACCCGGCTAAGGTTAGAGACATTTCCATACACCTTTTGCAAGGTATCCCATAGTTCCTTAAGGTTTCACAGTAGGAGTAAGCCTCTAGGATACTTGGCTCAAGAGAGCTCTGGAAGGTTGACATGACCAGGAAGTCCTCTTGACTCCATTTGCCTTCATCAACTGTCACTATCTCTCGGCCATCTTCACCTTGTGTTACTAGTTTTGGAGCTTGACCTTCTGTCACATGGCTCCATAACCCTCGACCCCCGAGTGCAGTCTTCACAAGTCTTGACCATAGGAGATAGTTTAACCCTTTTAGAGTTACTGGAATAGCAACGGCCTTGGTTTGCTCCATCTTGGATGCTATGGACCGTTGGGTAAAAGAAAGTTTCTGGAAAAACTGAAAGATTTTCAAACTTGAACAGAATTACTCTCAAGAACACCTTCTATAATCAAGGGAGAGAATACCCAGAGAAACAAGATAAAATGAGAGAAGAAAGGTAAAAACAGAGAAGATTCGACAAGAACAGAGGAGAAAACAGAGGAAAAATAGCGGAAGTAGAGAAGAGGTTTAGGAGCGTTTAAGCTCTGATACCATGTAAGTTTTATAGATAATAGTCGGATAGAATAGGAAGATGTATGAAGAACATGTGAAGAACAGAGGCTGAATCGCTAAAGAGAAGAGAGATAGAGAGATTAGGGTTTTAGTGTGGAGAGAGAAGAAGTAGAATCAGAAACCATTCTTCTTATTTGTTACAAGTCGCCAATTAGAACATCATATAGGAATTACAGGTTTTTGGACCATAAACCTAAATCTAATGGCTGAGATAGCACTTGAGAATAAATGGCTAGGATGGCTGGTGAGTTTGAATCTGGTCAAGGGAAGGAAGGCTTGTGATTGGCTGTCCATAGGCTCCTCTGAATCTGGCCACTTCTCTGGCCAGATACATAGTCAATAAGCTCGCATGTAGTTGAGGCATGTAGTCGAGGCATGTAGTCGACTATATCACAGGACTATGTAAATGATCCTCCTTTCTCCTCATGTAGTTGAGGCATGTAGTCGACTATATCAAAGGACTATGTAAATGATCCTCCTTTCTCCTTTATTATTCTCAATAAGATTCTCTCCACATCTCTCTTCATGTGGGGCCAATAGAAGTGATCCTGCAAAACTTTAAGGGTCTTGGCAATCCCAAAGTGTCCCATTAGACTGCCCCCATGGGATTCCCTAACAAAGAGATCTCGTAGAGAACAGTTAGGCACACACAATCTGTTATCATAAAACAAGAACCCATCTTGTCTAAAGTAGTGTCCTGCAGAAAACTTCTCTCAAGACACATAAGCTTCTTTGAAATCAAGGTCAGTATCATACATATCTTTAATCTGCTCAAAACCTAGTAGCTTAGCATCAAGAGTGGTCAAGAGAACATACCTCCGAGATAGTGCATCAGCAACTATGTTCTCCTTACCTTGTTTATATTTGATCACGTATGGGAATGTCTCAATGAACTCAACCCATCTTGCGTGTCTCTTACTAACCTTACTTTGCCCTTTTAGATACTTTAGGGACTCATGATCAGTGTGGATGATAAACTCCTTGGGCCACAAGTAATGCTGCCATATTTGCAAGGCCCTCACCAAGGCATAGAATTCTTTGTCATAGGTTGCATAGTTGAGAGTGGCTCCTCCAAGCTTCTCACTGAAGTAGGCGTTGGGTTTCCTATCCTGCATCAACACAGCACCAATTCCAATCCCTGAGGCATCACATTCTATTTCAAAGGTTTTAGTAAAGTCCGGGAGCATTAAGAGAGGTGATTGAGTAAGCTTCTCTTTAAGGTTTTGGAATGCGGTTTCTTGTGCTTCTCCCCACTTGAATCCTACTTCCTTCTTGATCACTTATGTCAATGGAGCTGCAATGGTGCTAAAGTCTCTCACAAAACGCCTATAGAACCCAGTAAGCCCATGGAAACTCCTCACTTCTCCTACTGTGGTTGGGCTCGGCCAGTCCTTGATGGTTTTGATCTTTTCCTCGTCCACCTTAACTCCATCTGCACTCACAACAAAGCCTAGGAAAACCAAGTTATCTGTGAAAAAAGTGCACTTCTTCAAGTTGGCAAAGAGTTTCTCATTTCTCAACACATTTAGGACAGCCCTAAGATGTTCTATATAATCTTCTAAAGTCTTGCTATATACTAAGATGTCATCAAAGTATACAACAACAAAGATGCCTATGAATGATCTAAGAACATGATTCATTAACCTCATGAATGTACTAGGTGGATTTGTCAATCCAAATGGCATAACTAACCACTCATATAAACCATGCGTAGTTATAAATGCAGGTTTCCACTCATCTCCTTCTTTCATCCTTATCTGATGATAACCACTTTTCAAATCTATCTTAGAGAAGATGCAAGAACCATGCAATTCATCAAGCATATCATCTAAGCTACGTATAGGGTGGCGATACTTCACTGTGATGTTGTTGATTGATCTACAATCAACACACATACGCCAAGTACCATCCTTTTTAGGCACAAGGAGCACTGGTACAGAACATGGGCTCAAACTCTCTCAGATATAGCCTTTCTCCATGAGTTCTTCTACTTGTCTTTGCAACTCCTTGGTCTCAACCGGATTGGTTCTGTAAGCTGGTCGGTATGGAAGTGTAGATCCTGGAACAAAGTCTATCTGGTGCTCAATCCCACACAATGGAGGTAACCCAATGGGATTGTCCTCTGGAAATACATCTTGAAACTCCTGCAAAAGAGAAACCATTTCACTCGGATACACCGGTGTAGAATCTGTTAAGTTCAAGAGAGTTTCTTAAAACACAAGTAAGATAGCTGATTGTTTAGAGTAGAGAGTTCTTTTGATATCACCCATGTTTGCATAGAAGTTTGGCTGCTTAGTTCCAGCCGATTTGAGATCAATATCCTTCTTCTTTTGGAGTTGAATCTTATCATGCTGAACTTCCTTAGGTGTCAAGGGAACCAGGACAGTCTTGCGACCCTTGAACTCAAAAGAGTGCTTGTTGGTGAAGCCATCATGGATGACTCGGCGATCAGATTGCCAAGGTCTCCCAAGAAGTATGTGACCAGCTTCCATAGGTAAAACTGTTGGAATAAAGAAGGAAGAAGCACCAGTTGAGAGTGAAGGTCGCTTGTGCAAAGATTGTGCAAAAATAATCATGTGCAAAGTTTGTACAAAAATATTATTTTGCACAAGATTTGCACAAGAAAGATAATGAAGTGCAAAGTTCAGGTCAGCCTCAAAACACCCAAAGATCAATGTGCAAAACAAGGGTTGAACATAATCTTTGGTGCAATGGTTGTGCAAAAGAATCAAGACCAATGTGCAAAGTCCGAGACTTCTTAATATCGACCAGAAAGTCACTTCAGAGTGTGCTGTGGTCGTTGGAGGCAAAAAGGATCTGATTTGAATTCAAAATGAGAAGTCACATGCAGAACTTAAGAAATGGAGCTGTTAGTAGATGTCATTGTCGACCACAACTGCCAGCATCTGCTTTGTCTTCTTTCATTTATCATTTTTTATGCTTTATGTACTCTATTATTATTTTAATCTCTTGCAAGTTGTAATCAGGCTATAAAGCCTCCATTGTACACGAGTTTAGAGTTAAGGGAACCAGTTTCTCCTTCACATAGCTCAGGTTCCTTGGTTGTAAGTTAGCCTCCTAAACTTCAATAAGAGCTTGTTCAATTGTTTAAGTTGTTTCTGGTTCTGTGTGTTCTGTTCTAGGAGTTTACTAGCAAGGTTTTGTCTAGTTACTGTCCTAGTTTAATTGTTTGTGTTCTGTATGGTCTAGCGAGTTGCTTAGAACCTGTTGTGTGCCTTGCTGCATTGCTAGAGGTCTAGGAGAGTTTCCTGGTCATGTGCTCCATTCATGGTTGTGTAGCTTGATTAGATGAGTTATCTAGTCTAAGCTACTGTTATAAATTGTCATTGCATTCTGTTCTGTCATATGTGTGATAAAATGAGCCTAGATGCCTTGTAATTGGTGAGTTATCATGCTTGAGCATTTAGAGAATTGGTTTGCTTGGATTTGAACTGAATGAGTTGTTTAGATTCAGTCCATTGCATCTTGTTAATCATTATGGATCAGACTTGGTGAGTTATCAAGCTCTGATCCTAATGTGTGGTCTAATTCTTGCTGGAGTTTGAGTGGTGTTTCAGGTACACAAGTGTTGTCCTCTGTCCATCATCAAACCAAGACAAATATGAAGACTTTTCCCATGCTTTTCAGAGCCTACACATGATGTATATTCCTGGTTGATCCAGAGCCTACACATGATGTATATTCCTGACCATGGAGAGATATCTTGTTTGGAGAACGGGTTGACTTAAGCGCAAGATGTAGGGGTTGTTGTGCTCCTGGTTCAAGAGACACACAAGGAAGAGTGGTTTTTAAGGCAGTGGAGAAGAGATCAAGGGAGGAACCGGTTGGCTTAAGCGCAGCTGTATGGGTGATGCGCTCCTGGTTTTAAGCTCAGTATTGCTCACTTCCAACCTTGGTCCTTCACCTATACTCTCTGGATCAAGCTTGAGTAGGGGTAATGATGAGCAATCCTGAAGATCCAAGTCGTCCATTGCCTCCTGCAAGCTGTGGAGTTCACAATTGCACCATAAACCAGATCAAAGAAGACTCAAATATACTCAAGTGGGGAATTCAAGTGGAGTTCACTCCCCACCATTCTTATGAAAAGGAAGCACCTAAAACTCTCATTTCAATAGGTTTATCATTCTGATTGTATTACTTGAAATGCTTTGGATGATTGTTTAGTGTATTATCCTAAGAGCTGATGCACCTTTGGGATAATGTATCAGTTACCATACTTTGAGCTCAATGTGACAAAAGCTGGTAGTCCATAACCCCTTTGGAGATGGCGAGTAGTTAGAAGAGAGGAGGTGACAACAAACCAGCCTAAAGAAGAGATCCAAGGTGTTGGTGTGTGCAAGTGATGGAGTTCATACTTGGACCACAATTTAGGCCATGATCCAGAGCCTAAGGACTCCACCATGATTTATCTGAAGTTCCTTAGGCTCACTGGCCAATCCCTAGGCTTTGAAGCACTCTACTCTTTTCCTTAGCTGGTTTTATCCCAAATGGGTTTTCTGGCTAAGGTTTTTAATGAGGGAGCTTCTTCAAGGTTCCAAGCTTGTCCAAGGATCTCCTATGGTCAAGCTTGAGGGGGAGTGTTGGAATGAAGAAGGAAGAAGCACCAATTGAGAGTGAAGGTCGCTTGTGCAAAGATTGTGCAAAAATAATCATGTGCAAAGTTTGTACAAAATATTATTTTGCACAAGATTTGCACAAGAAAGATAATGAAGTGCAAAGTTCAGGTCAGCCTCAAAACACCCAAAGATCAATGTGCAAAACAAGGGTTGAACATAATCTTTGGTGCAAAGTTTGTGCAAAAGAATCAAGACCAATGTGCAAAGTCCGGGACTTCTTAATATTGAACAGAAAGTCACTTCAGAGTGTGCTGTGGTCGTTGGAGGCAAAAAGGATCTGATTTGAATTCAAAATGAGAAGTCACATGCAGAACTTAAGAAATGGAGCTGTTAGGAGATGTCATTGTCGACAACAGCTGCCAGCATCTTCTTTGTCTTCTTTCATTTATCATTTTTTATGCTTTCTGTACTCTATTATTATTTTAATCTCTTGCAAGTTGTAATCAGGCTATAAAGCCTCCATTGTACACGAGTTTAGAGTTAAGGGAACCAGTTTTTCCTTCACATACTCTTGCTCTTCATTCTCTGATTCTAAACAATCTCTCTAAGTCTCTTTTACTCTCTAATACTCTATGGTTAGTGAATCTCACAGGAAATACTCTCATACTCTCTTATTCTCCATAGTATTCTCCTCCATTCTCTCTGGTTTCTTACATTCTTCTTCATCAAAATCGACCATACTCTGTTCCTACAACTCTCTTACACTTAATCTACCTATTTTCACAAAAACATCACACAAGACTTCATCTTCATATCTTCCTATGGCTAAAGGAATGAGAATTTGGTTCGAGACCTTCATGATGCCTTCTTAATTCAACCATTGTAGCCGGTAAGGTTTTGGGTGCTTCTGAACCTTCAAACCCAACTTCTTGACCATTGTCTCACTAGCAGCATTCACACAACTGCCTCCATCAACTATGAGGCTGCAAACTTTCCCTTGGACCAAGCACCTTGTATAGAACAGGTTCTCACGTTGCTCTAGCTCCTCAGTCTTGGTTTGCAAGATTAGAAGTCTTCTTGCTACTAAAAGCTTCCCTTGGACTGGTCTTTCTTCATGCTCTTCTTCAGTTTCTTCTTGGTCAGACTCGGTGTTGTCATCTTCTGAAGCATACTCACCATCTTCCAGTAAGATCATGACTCCCTTGTTGGTACATTCATTGGCATAGTGACCTCGTCCTTGGCACTTGAAACACTTGACACCACGAGCTCTGGAACTAGAAGCCTCAGCCTTACCCTTGCCTTTGTCAAGAGCACTGCTTGGTTTGGTTTCTTTCCTCGTATAGGGCTTGTTTTCTTTTTGATATGGCTTAGACTCCTTTGGATAGGTTAACTTCTCTTCCTTGGTGTTGTGTAACCGGTTGGATCCATAGCTGGTTCTTGAATGTCCCTTCCTCCTGAGCTGTTGTTCCACAAGAATAGCCTTGTGTAACATCTCTTCTAACTCCACACAATGTTCCATCTCAACATTGTCTTTGTGAGAATAGACAGAAAATGATGATAATATGGTGAGAATGAAGTGTTTAGACAAGTGTATTCAGAGAATGAAGAGTTTGGGTGAAAGAGAATCAGTTTTGGCTAAGAGACTGTTTTGTGAGTGACATTGAGAGATTATGAGAGTTTGGAGAGTATGAGGCCGTGTGAACCAGAGAGAGAAGAGTCTTTGAGAGTGTGTGAACCAGTGAGTAAGTGAAGGAATTGGTTCATTTCTCCTTAGGAATTTCGTGGGTTACATGTGGGGGCTTTATAGCCAAGTTACAAGACATTACAAGCACAATAAACTACTTAATAAAACATAAAAACTTAAATAACTAATTTTGTAGATAAAGAGAGATCATAGCAGGTTCAGAACTGGCTGGGGCAGACTGGTGTGGAGCAGGCTGTGGCATGGACAGTCTGGCACGTCTAGAGGAAGAGAAAGTGACTGGAGGAAGAGGGCACATTCAGCTTGGTGTGATAGTGACAGGTCCAGCTGCTTCTCCAAAGCACACATGTGACTTCTACTTGTCCAAATCAAACCAGAACTGAGTAATTCAATTCAAACTTGATTCCCTTTACTTCTGGAGGCTCCCAACGTCCATATTAAGTCTCTCTAACTTCTTTCTTGCCTTGCAAGGTAAGTTAGGGCAAGATGAGTTGCTTGTGGAGCAAGACTGTATGGACAGATTCAAATCTGCTTGTTCCAGATGCTTGATTTGCTTGCTCCTGATTTGCTTGGTCTCTTCATCAACTCCAGCTTTGTTTGTTCATTCCAACACTCCCCCTCAAGCTTGACCATAGGAATCCTTGGGCATGCTTGGAACTGAGATTACTTGCCTCATTAAAAACCTAATTATAGGGAAAAAGAGTACAAGCAATCCAGTCTTCTTTTGGGCATCTTTATTTGCAAGTAAGGCACGCCCTTTCCTTGCTTCACACTTCAAATGGTTCCTCTTGAACCTTCTTATTAATACACAGCTTGTCTCCCCCTTGCTTCTGGCTTATTTCCTTCTTCTTGGGTTGAGATCAATCCAACATGTCTTTGGGATGATAATGAGGAGTGTCTGCCCTCCTGGCTTGCACTTGAATCCCTCACTTCATCCTTCTTTAGAATAGCCTTGCAACGTGACTTGTAGAACTGACTTGATAGGGGGACGTTGCAAAGATTTAGCTGCCATCTTTTCAGTGAACTGCCTTCTCTGTGCTTAGCCAAGTATATCCCTGGTCAACTCCACTTTTTCCTTTGCTTCAGCTTCAACAATGGGTCATTGGCTTCTCATTAACACCCCTCCTCAAGCTTGACCAGAGAATGAGAGTATATGGCCAAGCTTGAAGTTGAGAGCCAATGAAAGCCAACACCTTGAGACCACAACCCTCTTGGCTTGAATTGTGGCCTTTCTCTCTTGAGGAATCTCCTGTTCACCCTCTTGGCTTCAGGTAAGACCTCTTGCGCAATCTCTCCACAGTACCAATCTTCTTCTCTACCATCTTGGGAGTTAATGAACAGAATCAGTGTCCAAAGTGTTGTTGGGTAGTGGGCAATCTCTCCATGTTTCAGGAATGTACTTCTGTAGGCTCTGAACACATGGGCAACTTGCTCTTTATTGAAGGAGGCTTATCTTATCAAGAACCTGAGCTGGTTTCTTGAACCTCCAGCCCATGGGGGCTTAGCCAGACTGAATCTGTTTGAGGTGTGGATTGAATGTCCAACACCTCTTCTTGATGACTATTTCCTTCTGTTCAAGGAGACACTTCAAACCCCTCCTGTCCTTTTTCTGGTCGTGGGTTTTGGAGAACAAAGAATAAGCTTCAGCTCTGTTTCCCAGAGAATAATTTGAACAGCCAAGCTTTGAAGCTTCTTCAGTGACCTTGCTCCAAAAATGATTTTCTCCATGGGTTTTCTTCAGAATTTTCGACAAGAGGAGGGGTTTTGTTTTCTTATTTTGACCCCTTGAAGTCTCTGGAGTCGCCATTTCAGTTTCAGTCTCCATCTTGGAGTGTTTTGGACCAGCGGACAAAAGAGTGTTGCTACCGGTTTTGCAAGAACTAGATCAGAAACTGATCTTGGATGAAGCTTGCTTGACTTTTATGGAGCTTCCTTGAGTGTCACAGACTGGTATACTCCCTTATCTTGAGTTCTGGTGAGGTTCTTCCTTCTTGGAAGACCTTTGGACCAGTGGATAAAGAGAAGTATCAAAGGCAGTTTTTTTTTTAAAAGAGAAATTTTGACAGAGATTTTGCGGAAGTAATAAATGTTTTCAGGAGCTTGTAGCTCTGATACCATGTGAGAATAGAGAGAAAATGATGATAATATGGTGAGAATGAAGTGTTTAGACAAGTGTATTCAGAGAATGAAGAGTTTGGGTGAAAGAGAATCAGTTTTGGCTAAGAGACTGTTTTGTGAGTGACATTGAGAGATTATGAGAGTTTGGAGAGTATGAGGCCGTGTGAACCAGAGAGAGAAGAGTCTTTGAGAGTGTGTGAACCAGTGAGTAAGTGAAGGAATTGGTTCATTTCTCCTTAGGAATTTCGTGGGTTACATGTGGGGGCTTTATAGCCAAGTTACAAGACATTACAAGCACAATAAACTACTTAATAAAACATAAAAACTTAAATAACTAATTTTGTAGATAAAGAGAGATCATAGCAGGTTCAGAACTGGCTGGGGCAGACTGGTGTGGAGCAGGCTGTGGCATGGACAGTCTGGCACGTCTAGAGGAAGAGAAAGTGACTGGAGGAAGAGGGCACATTCAGCTTGGTGTGATAGTGACAGGTCCAGCTGCTTCTCCAAAGCACACATGTGACTTCTACTTGTCCAAATCAAACCAGAACTGAGTAATTCAATTCAAACTTGATTCCCTTTACTTCTGGAGGCTCCCAACGTCCATATTAAGTCTCTCTAACTTCTTTCTTGCCTTGCAAGGTAAGTTAGGGCAAGATGAGTTGCTTGTGGAGCAAGACTGTATGGACAGATTCAAATCTGCTTGTTCCAGATGCTTGATTTGCTTGCTCCTGATTTGCTTGGTCTCTTCATCAACTCCAGCTTTGTTTGTTCATTCCAACACTCCCCCTCAAGCTTGACCATAGGAATCCTTGGGCATGCTTGGAACTGAGATTACTTGCCTCATTAAAAACCTAATTATAGGGAAAAAGAGTACAAGCAATCCAGTCTTCTTTTGGGCATCTTTATTTGCAAGTAAGGCACGCCCTTTCCTTGCTTCACACTTCAAATGGTTCCTCTTGAACCTTCTTATTAATACACAGCTTGTCTCCCCCTTGCTTCTGGCTTATTTCCTTCTTCTTGGGTTGAGATCAATCCAACATGTCTTTGGGATGATAATGAGGAGTGTCTGCCCTCCTGGCTTGCACTTGAATCCCTCACTTCATCCTTCTTTAGAATAGCCTTGCAACGTGACTTGTAGAACTGACTTGATAGGGGGACGTTGCAAAGATTTAGCTGCCATCTTTTCAGTGAACTGCCTTCTCTGTGCTTAGCCAAGTATATCCCTGGTCAACTCCACTTTTTCCTTTGCTTCAGCTTCAACAATGGGTCATTGGCTTCTCATTAACACCCCTCCTCAAGCTTGACCAGAGAATGAGAGTATATGGCCAAGCTTGAAGTTGAGAGCCAATGAAAGCCAACACCTTGAGACCACAACCCTCTTGGCTTGAATTGTGGCCTTTCTCTCTTGAGGAATCTCCTGTTCACCCTCTTGGCTTCAGGTAAGACCTCTTGCGCAATCTCTCCACAGTACCAATCTTCTTCTCTACCATCTTGGGAGTTAATGAACAGAATCAGTGTCCAAAGTGTTGTTGGGTAGTGGGCAATCTCTCCATGTTTCAGGAATGTACTTCTGTAGGCTCTGAACACATGGGCAACTTGCTCTTTATTGAAGGAGGCTTATCTTATCAAGAACCTGAGCTGGTTTCTTGAACCTCCAGCCCATGGGGGCTTAGCCAGACTGAATCTGTTTGAGGTGTGGATTGAATGTCCAACACCTCTTCTTGATGACTATTTCCTTCTGTTCAAGGAGACACTTCAAACCCCTCCTGTCCTTTTTCTGGTCGTGGGTTTTGGAGAACAAAGAATAAGCTTCAGCTCTGTTTCCCAGAGAATAATTTGAACAGCCAAGCTTTGAAGCTTCTTCAGTGACCTTGCTCCAAAAATGATTTTCTCCATGGGTTTTCTTCAGAATTTTCGACAAGAGGAGGGGTTTTGTTTTCTTATTTTGACCCCTTGAAGTCTCTGGAGTCGCCATTTCAGTTTCAGTCTCCATCTTGGAGTGTTTTGGACCAGCGGACAAAAGAGTGTTGCTACCGGTTTTGCAAGAACTAGATCAGAAACTGATCTTGGATGAAGCTTGCTTGACTTTTATGGAGCTTCCTTGAGTGTCACAGACTGGTATACTCCCTTATCTTGAGTTCTGGTGAGGTTCTTCCTTCTTGGAAGACCTTTGGACCAGTGGATAAAGAGAAGTATCAAAGGCAGTTTTTTTTTTAAAAGAGAAATTTTGACAGAGATTTTGCGGAAGTAATAAATGTTTTCAGGAGCTTGTAGCTCTGATACCATGTGAGAATAGAGAGAAAATGATGATAATATGGTGAGAATGAAGTGTTTAGACAAGTGTATTCAGAGAATGAAGAGTTTGGGTGAAAGAGAATCAGTTTTGGCTAAGAGACTGTTTTGTGAGTGACATTGAGAGATTATGAGAGTTTGGAGAGTATGAGGCCGTGTGAACCAGAGAGAGAAGAGTCTTTGAGAGTGTGTGAACCAGTGAGTAAGTGAAGGAATTGGTTCATTTCTCCTTAGGAATTTCGTGGGTTACATGTGGGGGCTTTATAGCCAAGTTACAAGACATTACAAGCACAATAAACTACTTAATAAAACATAAAAACTTAAATAACTAATTTTGTAGATAAAGAGAGATCATAGCAGGTTCAGAACTGGCTGGGGCAGACTGGTGTGGAGCAGGCTGTGGCATGGACAGTCTGGCACGTCTAGAGGAAGAGAAAGTGACTGGAGGAAGAGGGCACATTCAGCTTGGTGTGATAGTGACAGGTCCAGCTGCTTCTCCAAAGCACACATGTGACTTCTACTTGTCCAAATCAAACCATAACTGAGTAATTCAATTCAAACTTGATTCCCTATACTTCTGGAGGCTCCCAACGTCCATATTAAGTCTTTCTAACTTCTTTCTTGCCTTGCAAGGTAAGTTAGGGCAAGATGAGTTGCTTGTGGAGCAAGACTGTATGGACAGATTCAAATCTGCTTGTTCCAGATGCTTGATTTGCTTGCTCCTGATTTGTTTGGTCTCTTCATCAACTCCAGCTTTGTTTGTTCATTCCAACAGTCTTGTATCTCTCGGTTTAGACCACACAGGAACCTTGACATGGTGGCTTCTCTATCTTCGGATATACTAGCCCTTACCATGAGTAACTCCATCTCCTGGTAGTATTCCTCCACTGATCTTGAACCTTGAGTAAGTTTCCTGAGCCTGCGGTGCAAGTCTCTATGGTAGTGACTCAGAACAAACCTCTTGCGCATGATAGACTTCATCTCTGTCCATGTCTCAACTGGTTCCTCACCATTCCTTCTATGGGTAGTAATGTATTGATCGCACCAGCTTAGAGCATAGTCATAGAACTCAATAGCAGCTATCTGGATCTTCTTGTGATTTGTGTACTGCTTACACTGAAAGACCAGCTCAATCTTCTTCTTGGTGCGGCCTGGATAGGCTTGTTCTCCACGGATCACTTGAAGGGGATTGATAGAGGGTTGATCAAGAGGCTACTAGCACTCGGATCTGTTGATAAACTTCTCTCCTTGGCGATGGGAATGACTCAGAGATGTGTTGCTACTCAATGACACATGATTATCATGTATTGTCGTTGATGGATCACAAGGAATTCCTTGCTTTAGATTAAGATCAATGTTCCTTTAGCTGAACAGAGAAAGCAGTAGTGTAAGTTTAAGAGAGTTTAAGAGAGAATGAGCTGAAGAACAGCAAGAACATGAAGAACACTTGATGAAAGAGAGAGGAGGAGAGTATTTTCGTGAGAGAAGAGAGAGAGAGAGTAAACAAGTAAAGAGGAGGTTTATTTCTCCTTAATTACATTTCTTTCTGCTTACAACATATTTAAAGACAGAGAGGAAAGAGAGAGGAAAACAACAACACACTGGTCCAAAGGCTGTATTCTGACCCAACAGCTCTTTTTGCAGCAGATCTGGATTTGAATTCAAACTTTAACCATAGTAGCTGGTTAACTCAACCCCAATGGTCTTCTCAAGCTTCTTGAGGTTAATGGAGGGGAGTACACTAGCAATGCTTTCAAAGCACACTTCCTTTTGGGCTGGGGAGTGTGAACAATGTGTGATCAGCCTCTGATTTCCTGAAGCCTCTTCTATTCAAGGTGGTGCTTAGCTTGTGGTACCATGCCCTTGGGGATTGCTTCAGCCCATAGATTTCCTTCTTGAGTCTGAGGACATTTCCAGGTTTAACCAGCTTCTCAAGACCAGGAGGTGGGTGCATGTAAACCTCATATTCTAACTCTCCTTGTAGGAAAGCATTTTTGACATCCATCTGCCACAACTCCCATTCCAGGTTGGTTGCAATAGAGAGGATGATCCGGATTGTATGAAGTTTGGCTACTGGTGCAAATGTGTCCACATAGTCTTCTCCATAGGTCTGGGTGAATCCTCTTGCAACTAGTCTCGACTTCTTTCTCTCTTCCTTGCCATTTGGCAGATACTTGATGGTGAACACCCATTTGCTTGAAACTGCCTTCTTTCCTTTTGGGAGTTCACTTTCATACCAGGTATCGTTGATGATCACGGCATTTGCTTCATCATCAACAGATTCCCTCCATTCCTTGTTCTCCATGGCTTCCTCATATGACCTTGGTATAGATTCCTGATCTAATCCAGTGATAAAGGCTTGATGCTCAAGTGGGAATCTTGCAAGAGAACACACTGCTGATGTTGGATGGGCAACTGCTTGACTGTTGTAGTAGACCCTTGTGTTCTTCCAGTTTGAAGGAGGGTTCCTTGTCCTTGTACTCCTCCTGAGTGGTTGAGCCTGAACTTCTTGCTTCTCTACTTCATCTTGAACTTGAGCAGTCTCTTGTTCATGTAGTACACTCTCCTGATCATGAATTTGTGAACCTTGTGGTTCATGATCATTGCCCCCCTCAGGATCAGGATGAGTGGCTTCTTCACCTTCTGGAGCAGTATCAGCAGAAGGAGGAGTTGTGTTAGTCGCCACTTGTGGGTTTGAAAAACTGATTCCCAGATTCTCCATCAGTATCTTTAGGTTGTTTGCTCTATCTGAGGGAGCTTGAGACAGATCCTTCAAGCTATCCCAGCTTTTCTCATCATAGAAACCCCTTGATTCCAAGAATTTTACATCTCTAGAGACCATAACCTTCCTTGTTTCTGGAACATAGCATTTGTAGCCTTTCTGGTTTGGTGAATACCCAATGAAGATAGCTTTGACACTTTTAGCTTCAAGCTTGTTTCTTAGTTCACCTGGTATCAAGACAAAGCACACACACCCAAACACACGCAAATGGTCAGTAGATGGATAAGTATTGTTTAGTACCTCATAAGGAGAGACATCTTGGAGGATCTTAGTAGGAATTCTGTTGATTAGGTAGCAAGCAGTGATCACAGCATCCCCCCAAAACCCTTTGGGAACATTGGTGTGAAACATCATGCCTCTGGCAACCTCCATTAGATGTCGATTCTTCCTCTCAGCTACACCATTTTGCTGTGGGGTATAAGGGCAGCTAGTCTGGTGAATGATTCCATGTTTGTTGAGGTGTGCTTTGAAAGCATTGCTAGTGTATTTCGATTTCTCATCTATAAAAGTCACAAAATACTTATGGTTTTCTCTAGATAAACAGGGTGCAGTCCAAACATCAGAGTGAATGAGATCAAAGCAACTTTCTTACATGGTTACTGATTTAGGGAAAACAGATTTGCAATGTTTGCCAAGAATACAAGCCTCACAACTATCATTCTTAAATGAAATACTAGGCAACATCAAGCTCAGTGCACGTGAGTGAGGGTGTCCTAGTCTAGCATGCCACATTGCATCTTTAGGTAAAACAGAAGATGAACTAAAAGCATAGGATAAATCAGACAAGCATTTGGTGTCTTCAAGCAGATACAAGCCCTCCTTGGTCACACCTTTGCCAAGTAAACTACTGGTCTCAATATCCTGAAAGTAGACATCATTAGGACTAAAAACAGCAAGGCAATTCAGATCACTGGTAGTCTTTTTAACAGATAGCAAATTGGAGGTGAATGTGGGCATGTAAAATGCCTTTGAATCTTTGTTAAACAGTTTCAAGTTCCCTATACCTTTAATGGTACTTTCTCACCATTAGCTATCATGACATTACCTAAGGCAGGTTCTATGTTACTGATTAGACTAGCATCACTAATCATGTGGTGAGAAGCCCCTGAATCTATCACTAGTGGTTTAGGATTCTGACCAGTAGTGTGTAATGCATTTAAAGAGGTTCCAAGAACAATACCAGAGTTCTCCTTGAGGGCTTTGATGAGAGCATCAAGGTCTGACCTCTTGATAGTCTCCTCCTGAATGGTCCTCAAGGTAGACAGAGCACTTGTCGCCATGGTTTTGGCTTCACCAGCTGCATTTGAACCAACATGAGGGCGCATGGTTGAGCACATAGATGGTTATGGCGTGTTTGAGGAGAAGTGTGCTCTTGCATCCATGTACTGACTCCTTGGCTCTTTGAACTTGGCAGGTTTGAGGTGAGGGTGAAGGATCCAGCACTTGTCCTTCATGTGGCCTTTCTTCTTGCAATGATCACACACCCACACCTTCCTGTCATCCTGCTTGTAGTATCCCTTGTTAGCAACTGCTACTTCCACCTTGTGTGCCATGGTAAGCTCTCCCTTTCCTTCAAACAAACCCACTGATCCTTGTTCCCTCTTGATTTGAGCACACACTTCATCCAGGGATGGTAGCTTCTCAGCTCTGAGTATGTGCTTAATCAAATCATTGTAGCAAGGGTTAAGAGTCAGGAGCAGTCCAAAGACCTTATCTTGTTCACGCCTTTCATTTAACACCACTGGATCAGTTGTACTCGGTCTGAGCATTTCAAACTCAGCCCACAGTGACCTGAACTTCCCAAAGAACTGATTGAAGTCCATGTCTTCTTGCTTGAGAGGTGTGATGGCTCTCTTCACTTCAAAGACTCTGCTAAGGTTGGAGACATTCCCATACACCTTATACAGAGTATCCAACAGTTCCTTAGAGGTTTCACAGTAGGAATATGCCTCTAGGATAATTGGATCAAGAGAGTTTTGGATGGCTGACAGCACCAGAAAATCTTCTTGAACCCATTTGGTTTCATCAGTAGCTACAACCTCTTGGCCATCTTCACCTTGTGTTACCAGCTTTGGGTCTTGACCTTCTGTCACATGACTCCATAAGCCACGACCTCCAAGAGCAGTCTTCACAAGTCTTGACCAGAGAAGGTAGTTTAACCCTTTCAAGGTTACTGGAACCACAACAGCCTTGTTTTGCTCCATCTTGGATGCTATGGACCGTTGGGTAATAGAGTGTTTCTGAAAAGTTTGAGAGTTTGGCGAACTGGAAATGAAAGAACCTCAAGAAAAACTTGTATACTCGAGGAATCTGAATTATATACCCAGAGAAACAAGAACAAGGAGGAGAACTCGACCAAAAACAGAGGACCCTTGCTATTATCCACTGGATAATAGTTTAGGTTTTGCTGGAAACTTAAGAGAAGATGAAGAAAAGTGTATTGCGGAAGAAGAATAGAGGTTTAGGAGCTTGAGTAGCTCTGATACCATGTAATTTTAAGAGAGTTTAAGAGAGAATGAGCTGAAGAACAACAAGAACATGAAGAACACTTGATGAAAGAGAGAGGAGGAGAGTATTTTCTGTTGAACAGAGGTCTTAATATGGTAGAGGAAGGCTTATGAAGAGGAGAGGAAATGGTTTGGATCAGTCCGTACATGTCTGTACAACTGGGCCTTACAGTCCGTACAACTTGGCCTTACAGGCCGTACAACTTGGCCGTACAAGTGGGTGAAGAAGTTTAC
The DNA here is from genome assembly GCA_905132765.1 of Moricandia arvensis. Classification (NCBI taxonomy): domain Eukaryota; kingdom Viridiplantae; phylum Streptophyta; class Magnoliopsida; order Brassicales; family Brassicaceae; genus Moricandia; species Moricandia arvensis. Next base: position 29,933 of record CAJHQP010005415.1, read on the forward strand.
CGCGGACGAGGAAAGTTACCCGGGTAAGAGTAACTCGACCCAGAGTTACTCTTACTAGTTACCAAGCGGACCAAGCTTGACTGAGGCGCGCGTTTGACAGGCTGGCTCGTGCTGGAAGAGCATCTGGTCAAGATGCCAAAGGAATCTCGCGTGTGAAGCTTTCCAGCCACAAGAATTCAAACGGGACGCTCCTTGGTCTTTGACTCCACACGCCTGTTGAAAAAGCTTATCCAGAAACCTTATCCTGTATCCATTGTAGGGCTTTACTCTTCCTCTATATATTTGTAACCTCTGTTCATAAATCAATAACACGAAATATTCAGTCTCCTCTCTTAGTCTCTCTCAATGGTTTCTATTCTTCTCGTCGAGTCTCTTCTTCCTTAGTCTAAATCTCTCTCTAAATCTCTCATTCTCTTCTTATTCTCTTAATCTCTATCAATCTTTCATGGTATCAGATCCAGGTTCTCTCGAATCTGGGTTTTTTTGATCTGTTCTTGCTCAAAGTCTCAACCTTTCCGTTCATAAAGTGAAAGGTTCAACCTTTTTGATTCAAAATGGAGAGTATGAAGACTACTGTCATTCCGGTTACTCTCAAAGGTGGAAACTACCTTCTTTGGTCTCGTGTGGTGAAGACAGCCGTGGGAAGTAAGGGCCTTTGGAACCATGTTCTTGAAGACGAAGCTCCGAAGCTCATTACTCGTGAAGGCGACAAAGAAGTGGTGGTTTGTGATGAACTTAAGTGGATCCAGGAGGATAATATGGTGATGTCCATCCTCCAGAGCTCTCTGGATCCATCGATCTTGGAGGCCTACAGCTACTGTGAGAAGGCGAAAGATCTATGGGATACTCTCCAAAAGGTGTATGGAAACATCTCAAACCTCACACGAGTGTTTGAGATCAAGAGGGCTATCAACAGCTTAGCTCAAGAAGACATGGAGTTTACTAAACACTTGGGAAAGTTCCGGGCTTTATGGTCTGAACTTGAGATGCTAAGGCCTAGCACTACAGATCCGGATGAGTTGAATGAGAGGCGTGAGCAAGACAAGGTCTTTGGGCTCCTACTCACACTCAACACTACCTACAATGATCTGATCAAACATATCCTTAGATCCGAGAAGCTCCCTACTCTTGAAGAAGTTTGTGCTCAAATCCAGAAGGAACAAGGGTCCTTGGGACTATTTGGAGGAAAGGGGGAGCTTACTCTTGCAAACCAAGCCGAGGTGCCTCAAGCTAACCGAGTTCAGAGGTATGAAGATAGGAGAGGTGCTGGGAACTTTGAAGACAGGAGGTTCAATGGAAACTGTGATCATTGCAAGAAGCATGGTCATAAGAAGAGTCAATGCTGGATACTCCATCCTCACCTCAAGCCGGCCAAGTTCATGAAGGAGAGGGAAGGAAGAGCTAATGTGACCTATGGAACAGGTGATCAAACGGGTGCTGGAACTTCAACCAAGGGAAATGAGACAGAAGGGCGTGAAGGAGGTGAGAGCAAGGCCCTGGTGACCTACACTGCCCACCAGCCACGTCTCAATGAGCATGAGTTCATCCGCCGGTCTGAGATGGATGCTCTCATCAAAATGCTCAAGGATAATGGTAACACTCTTGGTAATATCAAAGGGTATTCATTTGGTGCATATAGGGTTGCTAGTATTGTTGAACAACCGGATAGCCTTCACACTGATTCTAGGATGATTGGTCATTCTCATACTGCTCATAACATGTCTAAACCTTTGATAGTAGACTCTGGTGCATCTCATCATATGATTAGTGATACTAGTCTTATTAGAGATATAGAACCGGCTAATGGACATGTGATGATAGCAAATGGAGATAGAATACCAATAAGAGGTGTAGGCAAACTGAAACTGTTTAACAAAGAATCTAGAGCCTTTTATATGCCTGAGTTTACTTCAAACTTACTCTCTGTCAAGAAGTGTACCACTGATATGCATTGCAATGTCATATTTAGTCCTAATGATGTCAAGTTTCAGGATATTGAGAGCAGCCGATTGATTGGGCAAGGAGTAACCAAAGGAGATCTTTATATGCTTGAAGAGCTTAGTTCTGTGCCTGATCATAAATGCTCGTTTACTTCTGCTTCTGTTTTAAATAAGAATGCTTTGTGGCATGCTAGACTAGGGCACCCTCATGTTAGAGCTTTAAACTTAATGGTTCCAGGTGTTTTGTTTGAAAATAATGATTGTGAAGCTTGTATTTTAGGCAAGCATTGTAAGACTGTGTTTCATAAATCGTCAACCATCTATGAGCATTGCTTTGATTTGATTCACTCTGATGTTTGGACTGCACCTTGCTTATCTAGAGAGAATCACAAGTATTTTGTAACATTCATAGATGAGAAGTCTAAATACACCTGGATAACCTTGATTCCATCTAAAGATAGGGTTCTTGATGCATTTAGAAATTTTCAAAACTATGTGACTAACCAGTTTAATGCCAAGTTGAAAATTTTTAGATCAGATAATGGAGGGGAATACACTAGCCAAGCATTCAAGCAACACCTATCGCAACATGGCATCCTCCATCAGACAAGTTGCCCTTACACACCTCAACAAAATGGTGTGGCCGAAAGAAAGAACAGACACCTCATGGAGGTGGCAAGGTCGATGATGTTCCAGGCCAATGTACCAAAGAAGTTCTGGAGTGATGCAGTGTCTACAGCATGCTACTTGATCAACAGAACACCAACCCGGATCCTTGAAGACAAGTCTCCTTTTGAGGTCTTGAACAGGTATAGACCAACCTTGGATCATCTTAGAGTCTTTGGTTGTCTATGCTTTGTGTTAAGACCAGGGGAGTTGAGGAACAAATTAGATGCAAAGAGTACCAAGGGAATGTTCATAGGGTATTCACCAACCCAAAAGGGGTACAAATGCTATGATCCGGTCACAAGGAGGGTACTGGTGTCAAGGGACGTAAAGTTTGTTGAAGAAAGAGGGTATTATGAAGAGAAGAATCAAGCAGAACTGAAGGATCTTGCATCAGATAAGGCAGCCAACCTAAGGATAATACTGGAAGGTCTTGGGATTAATCTGTCTCAAGAGCCAAGGAATGGAGGAGGACAACCTCAAGGTCCCCCCAATACAAACGAAGAAGATCAGGGTCCCCACTTTGACCATGAGGGGGGAAATGAACCTGAAGAAAGTACTCAAGAAGAAGGAGAACAATCAGGTTCTCATGATCAAAGTGTGGAGCAACAAGAGCAAGAAGAAGGACAAGGATCAGTGAATGATGAAGAAGGACAAGATCAAGAACCAGAAGTTGAGCAACAAGAGCAACAACTGAGAAGAAGCACTAGGATCAGAAACCCTCCAACCAACTGGGTGAATACAAGAGTGTACTACAATGCTCAAGCAGTGGCTCATCCTTCTCGTGTCTCATGCTCTCTTGCTCACTACCCTGAAGATCATTGTGTGCTGATGGTTAACCTAGATCAGAGCTACATTCCAAAGTCTTATGATGAAGCTATGAAGGATAAAGAATGGAAGGAGTCAGTTGGTGCTGAAGCAAACGCCATGATCAAAAATGATACATGGTATGAGAGTGAACTTCCAAGAGGAAAGAAGGCAGTGTCAAGTAGGTGGATCTTCACCATCAAGTATCTTGCAAACGGGAAGATAGACAGGAAGAAGACTAGACTAGTTGCAAGGGGTTTCACTCAGACTTATGGTGAAGACTACCTAGACACTTTTGCCCCGGTTGCAAAGCTTCATACTATCAGAATAGTTCTGTCTGTTGCGGTTAATCTAAGATGGGGTCTATGGCAAATGGATGTGAAGAATGCGTTTCTTCAAGGGGAACTTGAAGATGAAGTGTATATGTATCCTCCACCGGGTCTTGAACACTTGGTAAAAGAAGGGAATGTCTTAAGGCTGAAGAAGGCTATATATGGTCTCAAGCAGTCTCCAAGAGCATGGTACAACAAACTGAGTACTACCTTGAATGGGAGAGGCTTCAAGAGATCCGAGCTCGACCATACCCTCTTCACTCTCACATCTCCCTCAGGTATCATTGTCCTCCTAGTATATGTTGATGATATCATCATTACTGGAAGTGACAAGGAAGGTATACAAGCTACTAAAGACTACTTGAAATCTGTATTTGAAATTAAAGATTTGGGAGAGATGAAATACTTTCTTGGAATAGAGTTGTGTAGATCCAAGGAAGGTTTATTTCTATCTCAAAGAAAGTATACACTTGATCTTTTGAAAGATGCAGGTATACCAGAAGGGAAGACATTCAAGACACCCTTGGAAGAAGGATATAAAGTACCACGAGAGGGGGAGATAGAAGACAGTCCACTCTTTCAAGATGCTAAGCTTTATAGAAAGCTCGTTGGTAAGTTAATCTATTTGACAATCACAAGACCTGATATATGCTTTGCTGTGAATCAGGTTAGCCAACACATGCAAGGGCCTAAGGAGCATCACTGGAACATGGTGAACCGGCTTCTCATGTACCTGAATGGAACATCAAGTCAAGGAGTTTGGATGGGGTGCAATGAGAGCACAGAAGTGGTTGGATATTGTGATGCAGATTGGGCCGGGGATAGGATGGATAGGAAGTCGACCACTGGTTATTGCACCTTCATTGGTGGGAACCTTGTTACCTGGAAGAGTAAGAAGCAAAAGGTGGTGTCCTGTTCCAGTGCTGAAGCCGAGTACAGAGCCATGTTGAAGCTTACAAATGAGTTAGTTTGGATCAAAGGGATACTGAAGCACTTGGGGATTGATCAAGACACACCCATGACCATGCATTGTGACAACCAAGCGGCTATACACATTGCCTCCAACTCGGTGTTCCATGAGAGGACTAAGCATATTGAGGTTGATTGCCACAAGGTGAGGCAAATGATAGTATCCGGAGACATATTGCCATGCTATACCCGGAGTGAAGATCAACTAGCTGATGTGTTTACTAAAGCAGCTAGGCAGAAGACCATTGAGTCCATCCACACTCGTCTTGGACTCATGGATCTTACCAGAAAGAACTGATCCCCTCGCCATGGGGTCTTTACTCTTTTCCTTGTTGAGGTTTTATCCCTAAGGAGGGTTTTCTTTGGCAAGGTTTTTAATGAGGAAGATCTCATGGCATTCCAAGCTTGACTTGTTCCACATGGTCAAGCTTGAGGGGGAGTGTTGAACAGAGGTCTTAATATGGTAGAGGAAGGCTTATGAAGAGGAGAGGAAATGGTTTGGATCAGTCCGTACATGTCCGTACAACTGGGCTGTACAGGCCGTACAACTTGGCCGTACAAGTGGGTGAAGAAGTTTACCGCGGACGAGGAAAGTTACCCGGGTAAGAGTAACTCGACCCAGAGTTACTCTTACTAGTTACCAAGTGGACCAAGCTTGACTGAGGCGCGCGTTTGACAGGCTGGCTCGTGCTGGAAGAGCATCTGGTCAAGATGCCAAAGGAATCTCGCGTGTGAAGCTTTCCAGCCACAAGAATTCAAACGGGACGCTCCTTGGTCTTTGACTCCACACGCCTGTTGAAAAAGCTTATCCAGAAACCTTATCCTGTATCCATTGTAGGGCTTTACTCTTCCTCTATATATTTGTAACCTCTGTTCATAAATCAATAACACGAAATATTCAGTCTCCTCTCTTAGTCTCTCTCAATGGTTTCTATTCTTCTCGTCGAGTCTCTTCTTCCTTAGTCTAAATCTCTCTCTAAATCTCTCATTCTCTTCTTATTCTCTTAATCTCTATCAATCTTTCATTTTCGTGAGAGAAGAGAGAGAGAGAGAGAGTAAACAAGTAAAGAGGAGGTTTATTTCTCCTTAATTACATTTCTTTCTGCTTACAACAATTTAAAGACAGAGAGGAAAGGGAGAGAAAAACAACCACACACTGGTCCAAAGGCTGTATTCTGACCCAACAGCTCTTTTTGCACCAGATCTGGATTTGAATTCAAACTTTAACCATAGTAGCTGGTTAACTCAACCCCAATGGTCTTCTCAAGCTTCTTGAGGTTAAGTTAGGCGACCTTAGACCTGTGCCTTGCCTTACAAGTCAAGTTAGGTCTCCTCTTGAATGCCTTGAGTCCCAAGTCTGTACGGAATGCCTTGTTCCACAAGCATCCGAGTTTCTTCTCTTCTTTGTCTATTCTGATCATTGTAACTTCCTCTCTTCTGGTTCTTTATCTCAATAAGTAGAACTAGGCAAGAAAAGTGCTAAAAAAGTTTCGAGTTTATTGAATCACTTCCAAGCTCCCTGCGGCGCTTGTTAAATAGAAAACAAAGAAAACCCTAAACCTAAACCAAGTTGGTTTACTCTAAACCTATTCCTAATTGTTTTACTAACCCTAAAACCAATTGCAATTGGTTTACTCTGAATCAAAAATCCTAAATCTAATTGTCTTTTGGTTTGCTGGTTCAAATTAAGTACAAATTGAAATCACATTAAACCAACATGCTGGTTTATCTTCACTCTTGATTGATTCCTCCTCTTGTCTCACGTGCTCAAGCAGAACTAGTTATTGAGAAGCTTCAATGATCTGTGAAGATGGACTCCGTAAGAAAGAGAGAGACTTAAGAAGGATTCGATCCAAGAACTACAAGCTTTTTATTTCTGGAAGTGGAGAGGGGTTTTCCCCCTTACTCCCCTTAAAGATTACAATTCACCCAAGGGGTCTTTTTATAGAGAGATGAGTGCTGGACACAAGTTTAAACCTAAGGAGACTAAGCATGTGGAGTCAACAAGTATTTGGGCGCCTGGTTTGAATTGTGTGGCTCAGAATGCTCACATGCTTGGACAGGCTGTCACAAGCTGCTCTTCCTTTGCTTTTGGACGAGAGGATAACCTTTTGGATAAGGTTCTTCCTTTCTGGAAAGTAGACAGCTCTTCCTTTTCGCCTAAGGTATATTCTGAGCATCTTTCTCCATGCCTAAGCCTCCCACGGATCCCAAGTCTTTGCTCACCATAATAAACCTTCTTAAGACTTGGGAACCAAGTCTTGTGCATTTTAGGGTTGTACGGCCAGGAACATCAAGCTGGTCCGTACACATTGAGCCCTAACTTTGCACAAGACTTAAAACATCTTTTATGCTCAAATGGTCGAGTAATGTTGGTTTTGGGTCGAGTCTGGTCCGTACGGATCCGTACATGCCGTACAGGCCGTACAGGCCGTACAATCCGTACACCTCATCCTCAACTTGACCATTTGATCCCTTCTTCTCACCAAAGCTTCCTCAGGTCTTCCTTAGACTTCTCATTGATGTTCCTCAGTCTCTTGCACACTCAGAAGCTGTCCACAGCCTTCTCCATACTCGTTGCACAAGATCCTTCACACCACACTATCTTCTCTGCCTCTATCTCATCTCTCATAAGTTTCATTGTATCTCTTCAAGTTAACACTAGTAGAGCTTGCCTCTGAGCTTTGGTGTTTGATCTTGTAACCGGTCCAATTGAGAAGATCAAGTCATCTTGAGCTGTATTCTGGTCCATCTCTTCTTCTCCACTCATCCAGTCGGCTACATAGGGATCTACTTGCTCCAACTCTTCCATCAGCTTCTGTATCTCTCCCTGGTAGGCTCCTCCCTTGGTTTTTTGGCTTCTTGGCAGTTGGTTTGACTTGAGGGTGCATTTGATCCAATGGTGGTCGCACCACTTCTCCCATTCAAGATAGGCATCCGGATCAGTTTCCCCATGGAATGGGGGTATCTTGATCTTTAAACCAGCAAGCTCATCTCTCTGGTTTGTCCTTCCTTCTTGTCCACGTCTATGTCTCCTTTGACTTTGTCTTGAGGAAGAACTGATTTGTTCATAGTAGTTTTCAGTTTCTTCAGAGCCGGCATGCTCTTTTCGAGTTGCATGAGGTCTTTCTTCTCTCCTAATCTCTCGGTTAGGACCTTGACCAGTAGCTCGTCTCACTCTTCTCTGAACTCTCTGCGGAGCTCATTGAGGCTGTTTCTCATCATCTCAGTCATCGTGGTTACCATAGATTGATTAAGTTGAGCCGTCATGGCTTCCATGAGCAGCTTGTTCTTCTGGACCAACTCAGCTTCTTCATCTGTCTCGGTCTCCATTGCTGCCTGCACCAAGGAAACACAATAACCAGTAAATAGATTCAAAGTAAACACGAGAAGCAAAAAGGAAAAAGCTCAACACACGAATGGCTTGCTCGGCAAGGCAAAATTCTATGCGGCTAGGTTGAACTTTTCTAGGGCTTTCGCCAAAAATCAAAAAAGGAAAGTGCACAAAACTCGTCTAGAACCCTAAACAAAATCGAGCACCCCTAAACAATCCTAGTTCTACTTTTGTTCAAGATGATTAAAGAGTTTTGCGGATGAAACAAAGAGATTTAAAGAGTAAACGAGACTTCCCTAACCAAAGTTGCTCTGATACCACATGACACAACCCTAGGATGCTTCTTTGGTTGCTGGGAGGATAGATCCTTGCAAGAATGAATCAGAGACTCAAGTTCTTCAAGGTTTGTCGATTGAATGGTGACACAAGAGGGATGGATGATCTCTTGATACTCCTAGATGATTAGCTCAGATATAACACACGAAGTTAAACACCCTTAAGGCTCTGGATATGACACACCAGAAAGATACTCGACAACTTCTAGAGAGAGAGAGAGCCATCAAGAGAGAAATAAGACTTGATAATATTGGATTGCTTGAGTACAATAGGGTTTGTGGAAACCCTTAAATAAAAGAAACCAGAGAACAAACTCTCTAGGGATTTGAAAATATAAAATGGAAAACTATAGTTTAAATATAACATAAGCCAAAGATAAATGAACTTCTGGTAGTCTTGGGCCGAGATAGGGCCTAGGTGATTTGTAAGGCAAGTTGTGGCCTCGTTAAAAAACTTCCTCCGGAAAACCTCGTGGGACAAAACCGAAAGCAAGGAAAAGAGCACACACCAAATGTCTTGCCTAAACAATAACTCAGCTTGATGTAGAGATAGCTTGAATGGTGATCAAGATATCTCGGATCAAACCTTGTCCAAGACTTTCTTCTTGTTGTGGATGTGAAGTGAGTAATCCTACAACAGTCTCCTTAAGTTTCTTGGCTCTGGAACGGGTCATGGGACCTTCTGGAATGGTCAAAGCATCATCACCAGGCCGCTGGTGCATTGTGGCATCATGTGGCTCGTCTAAGTCCTCTTTGCTCTCTTTAGTATTCTGGTCCATGATCACATCACTTTTGATATCTTAGAAGAAAAGTAACCAGAAAGAGACTAAGAACAGATTTGAGAAGGAAAGACTTGATTTAGACTCAGCAAGAAGAAAGATTAATCAAGACTATGAAGAACATGTTGAGACTCGAAAACTAGAGAGAACTGTATGCTTTATTCATCCTCAAGGGGTTACAATATATAGAGAAAGCTAAAAGGGTTTTCAGAAAGCAAAGGGAGAAAAGGAGTGGCTGTGGTTCGTCCAAGGGCGCGCCTAATTCAAAAGAAGGCTTTCCGGCCAAGCAAATGGAATCAGCATCTTTGACAAGATGCTGATCCTTCCAGCTCTTGACAGCCTGTCCACGCGGCCCTCTTCTTCCTTTCCAATGGATGGATAAGGTTACCTCTGAAATCTTTAGAGAATAAGAGAATATAGGTGATTGTGTAGACAAAATCAACGAGAAACTAAGGGAATAGAGAGATTAAGAAGATATTTGTGTAGAGAGCCATTTCGGCTAAGAGAGAAAATAAAGAAGAGAACTGTGTTGAAATGAGAACACCAGGAAGAGCTGAACCAAGTGGCAGGAGGAGAAGCTCTTCATGTGGTGTAATGTAGGAGCTTGAGTGAGACAAGCTAATATCTACACTCCAAAGAGAACAAGGAGAGGAGCACATAAGTGAAGGTGTGGAATGGAGTGCGCCTAGTATGAATGTGAAGGAGAGCTTTGGGGCAGAAAAGCTATCATCACTTTATGGAGCAGAGTGAGGACGAAAATGGAGACCTTCAGGGATCCATTTGAGTGTGGAAATCACTCATGCTCCAGAGAAAATAGAAGAATGAAGAAGGTGCATGAGAAGAGCAAACACACATCACTTTGTGCAGATTGGTGTGAGGAAATATTTCAGTGTAGCCCAATCAGATTGTCTACACAAGATGCCAAAGAAGAAGAGTCCAATAGCATGATGAACCAAGAAGAAGCCCAATCCTTATAAGGAATGGAAGTCCATCAAGCATGAAGAGAGTGTTGACATGAAGACATAAGTGGCTTGAAGATATACAAGTCAGAAGTGAAGAGAGCAGTTTGGTAATGTCCGTACAGTTTAGGTTCTAAGTGACCTACCTTGGCTTGCAAGACAAGGAAATGCTTGTCTAACCAGATACAAAGTCTATATTGATCAGAACATGTGATCTGGTTACAAGGGAATCAAAAGAGACGTTGGAGGAACAAGGTCTCATGTCTGCTTAAGGAATCAGTCTGTTCTGGCCTGGAATCAGACTGTTCTGGCCTTGAATCAGACTGTCCTGACCTGTCCCTTTCCATCCTTGCTGGACGAGCCAAGCTGCTCCCTCTCTCCTCTTTTTTTATTATATCTATGGTCAACTTGTGTGTAATTGTTTATTATTGTTTTGGCTATTTAAAGACATGTATCTGCAGCATAATTAATCAAGGAAACAGTTTCCTCATTTCTCTCATGGTTCTCTCTCTTTAATTTCAAATACTCTCCTCTCTCTCTCACGAGTTACTCTCTTCTCTCTCTTCTCTCTCACTTGTTCTTCACCATTCTTGATACTTTACATAAACCAGACTCATAAACTTCTCAAAACCTCATGGTATCAGAGCATCAAAGCTTCTGAACCTATTTACTTCCGCAAAACAAAGCTTACTCTGGCCTTGTTGCTTCATTTTCTTCAAGATTCACTCTCTGGTTACTTCTGGCGAGTGAAAGATGGAGACCAACAAGTCTATTCACATACCTGTGACCTTAAAGGGGATTAACTATCTTCTATGGTCCAGATTGGTGAAAACTGCCCTTGGAGGAAGAGGATTATGGAGTCATGTTACCAATGAAGCAGCTCCAAAGCAAATCCTCCAAGGAGAAGATGGAAAAGAGCTGGTGGTGGTTGATGAAAACAAATGGTCTCAAGAAGATCAGATGGTGCTCTCTCTCCTCCACATCGCTCTTAAACCAGCTATCTTGGAGTCTTACTCATACTGTGAGACTACCAAAGAACTATGGGACACTCTTTACAAGGTGTTTGGAAATGCTTCCAACCTTACTAGAGTGTTTGAAGTGAAGAGAGCCATTAATGCTCTCAGCCAAGGAGATATTGAGTTCCAAACTCACTTTGGGAAGTTTAGATCTCTTTGGGCAGAGCTAGAGCTTCTAAGACCACACACTATGGATCCCTCAACTCTGAATGCAAGGCGTGAAGAGGACAAAGTATTTGGGTTGCTCCTGACTCTAAATTCATCCTACAACAGCCTAATCAAGCACATCCTGAGGGCTGATAAACTCCCCTCTCTTGATGATGTATGTGCGCAAATTCAAAAAGAAGATGGCTCAGTAGGTTTGTCTGGGAGCAAAGGAGAACCGGTCATGGTCAACAAAGCTGAAGCAGCAGTGGCAAACAAGAGTGTGTACAAGCAAGAGGATAAGAGGTCTTTGATTTGTGACCACTGCAAGAAGAAAGGCCATCTCAAGGACAAGTGCTGGATACTGAATCCTCACCTAAAGCCAAACAAATTCAAGGAGAACCGCATTCAGTACATGGATGCAAGGGCTAACTTCTCCACTGATGGTGCTGAACCAGCGACTCCAAACAATGGTGTAGGAAGTGCTATGGCCTCTACTTCAGTGTAGTCAACTGCAAGAACCAACCAGGATGATACTATCAAGAGATCTGATCTAGATGCTCTCATCAAGGCCTTGAAAGAATCTGGTATCCCTAAAACTCTTGGCTTCTCTCTTAATGCATCTCACACTGATTATAGTACAATGAGTGATTTAAAACTTGCTAGACCATTGGTAATTGACTCTGGTGCCTCACATCATATGATTAGTGATCCCCACTTGATTAAAAATGTGAAACCAGCCTTAGGAAATGTGATGATAGCAAATGGTGATAAAATTCCAATAAGAGGAATAGGTGATTTGAATCTGTTTGACAAAGACTCTAAGGCTTTCTATATGCCAACATTTGCATCAAACTTGGTTTCTGTTAAAAAGGCCACAAATGATTTAAACTGCCATGTTACTTTCACTCCTAATGAAGTTTACTTTCAGGATATTGAGTCTAGTAAGTTGCTTGGCAAAGGTGTGACCAAGGGAGACTTGTACTTACTTGAGGACACAAGACCAGCTGCTGAACTATCTTCTGTTTTTAATGCTATTTCCGAGTTCCCTAAAGATGTATTGTGGCATGCTAGATTAGGACATCCTCATTCTAGAGCCTTAAACATCCTATTGCCTACTATCTCTTTTAAAAGTGATTGTGAAGCTTGCATTCTAGGAAAACATTGTAGAAGTGTGTTTCCTAAATCAAAGACTATCTATGATCACTGTTTTGATTTAATACATTCTGATGTGTGGACTGCCCCTTGTGCATCTAGAGAACAACATAGGTACTTTGTGACATTTATAGATGAGAAATCTAAGTACACATGGATCACCTTGTTGCAATCAAAAGATAGGGTGCTAGAAGCATTTAAAAATTTTCACAACTATGTCACTAACCATTTCAATGTTAAGATCAAGATTCTTAGATCAGATAATGGTGGTGAATACACTAGCACAGCCTTCAAACAACATCTAGCCACACATGGAATCATACACCAAACCAGCTGCCCTTACACACCTCAGCAAAATGGCGTGGCAGAAAGGAAGAATAGACACCTAATGGAAGTAGCCAGGAGCATAATGTTTCATACTAATGTACCTAAGAAGTTTTGGGGAGATGCAGTTGTTACAGCCACCTATCTGATCAACCGCACACCCACCAAAATACTTCTTGATGCTACTCCTTATGAGGTACTCAACCAAACTAAGCCATCTATAGACCATTTGCGTGTGTTTGGGTGTGTGTGTTTTGTCTTGATTCCAGGAGACCTACGCAACAAGCTAGAGGCTAGAAGCACAAAGGCAATGTTTATTGGATACTCCACGCATCAGAAAGGGTACAAGTGTTATGTTCCAGAAACAAGGAGAGTTCTGGTATCCAGAGATGTTAAGTTTATGGAATCAAGAGGTTATTATGATGAGAAGAGTTGGGAAGAGCTCAAGGATCTATCTCAATCTGCCTCTGATAGAGCTAACAATCTGAGAGTTATTATGGAAAGGCTAGGCATCAGTCTACCAATAGCACCTGAACCAGCCAAGGAGGCTCCCACCAATACTGTTCCAGACATTGGAGTCACTCATCCTGATCATGAGGGGGGCAATGAAAGTGGTGATCAATCTGAAGCTCAAACACAGCCTGAGGAGAACTCAGTGTAAGAATGAGAGAATTATAGAGAGTTTATGTGAGTTTAATGAAGAACACAGCAAGAACATGAGAGAGAGAGAGATATTTCGTGAGAGAATAGAGAGAGAGAACCAGAATAAAGAGGAACTGATTTCCTTGCTCATTTAGTTGGTCCAAGAGTTACATAAATAGACACAAGAGAAGGCAATAAGAAATGAATAAACAAATTAACTCTGCATGGTCTCTGGTATGGGTCAGGGCACGTTCAGCTTGGACAGAAAGGGACAGCTCCCTTCTCTCTCTCTTCCTTGGCCAAACATGTGACTTTGGTTTGTCACCACACTCCAACGGCTCCAGCCACTTGTTTCCCCTTATTTAATTTATTCAGAGCCTAAGGAGACCAGAAGAAGTTATTTAAATTCGTCCTCAACCCTAACTTGCCTTCCAAGCCACTCTTAGGTCAAGCTGTACGGACAGACTTGCCTCCCAAGCTAACTTGAACTTCTGCCTTTTCCCTATTTATTCTTGCTTCATCTCAACACTCCCCCTCAAGCTTGACCATGTGGAACAAGTCAAGCTTGGAAGCTATGAAGAATTCCCTCATTAAAACCTTAACTAGGTAAAACCCAATGGGAGAAAACCCAAGTCAAGTAAAAAGAGTAGAATACTTAATAGAGGAGAGATCAGTGAGATGAGAGATCCATGAGTCCAAGTTTTGAATGGATGAACTCACAGACCTTTGTGCTTGCTGCCTTGGTGAAGATGTCAGCTAGTTGATCTTCACTTCTAGTGTAGCAAGGCAATATAATCTTCTGCTCCACAGCTTGTCTAACCTTGTGACAATCCACTTCAATGTGTTTGGTCCTCTCATGAAACACATTGTTGGATGCTATGTGAATTGCGGCTTGATTATCACAGTGCATGGTGATTGGAGTTGTGGTCTCAATTCCCAAGTCTCTAAGTAGATTCCTGATCCAAATGAGCTCACTTGTAAGCTTCCTCATAGCCCTACTATATTCAGCTTCTGCACTTGAACATGACACAATCTTCTGCTTCTTGCTTTTCCAAGTTACTAAGTTGCCACCAATGAAAGTGCAATAGCCGGTTGTGGACTTCCTGTCCACTCTATCTCCAGCCCAATCTGCATCACAATATCCAACAATCTCAGTACTCTGGTTGCAGCCTAACCAAACTCCTTGTCCTGGTGCCTCTCTTAGGTATCTCAAGATCCTCTCCACCATGTTCCAATGGTGTATCTTTGGTGCTTGCATATGTTGGCTGACTTGATTCACTGCAAAACACACGTCTGGCCTTGTGATGGTAAGATAGATGAGCTTTCCAACCATCCTCCTATATCTCTTGACATCTTCATATGGCTTGTTCTCTATCTCCCCCTCACGTAAGACTTTGTACCCATCTTCTAGTGGAGTCTTGGCTGCTCTTCCACCTAAGTCACCTGCCTCACTCAACAAATCAAGTGTGTACTTCCTTTGAGACAGAAACAGCCCCTCTTTAGATCGGCATATCTCAATCCCAAGGAAGTACTTTAACTCACCCAAGTCTTTGATATCAAATGATGATTTAAGAAAAACTTTAGTTGAGAGAATACCTTCTTTATCACTTCCAGTGATGATGATATCATCCACATATATAAGGATTACCACAATGCCTTGTGAGCTGGTGAGAGTGAAGAGAGTATGGTCAGCTTCTAATTTCACAAACCCTCTTCCATTGAGTGTGGTACTGAGCTTGTGGTACCAAGCCCTTGGTGATTGCTTCAACCCATAGATAGCCTTCTTGAGTATAAGGACATTTCCTGGTTTGACTAGGTGTTCTAGGCCTGGAGGTGGCTTCATGTAGACTTCATCCTCAAGTTCTCCTTGCAAGAAAGCATTCTTCACATCCATTTGCCTTAGATCCCATTCCAAGTTTACTGCCAAAGATAAGATGATCCGTATGGTATGAATTTTTGCCACTGGTGCAAAGGTGTCAAGGTAATCTTCTCCATAGGTTTGGGTAAATCCTCTTGCAACCAATCTAGTTTTGAACCTCTCCACAGTACCATCTGCATTGTATTTGATGGTGAAAATCCACATGCTGGTCACTGCCTTCTTCCCTTTTGGAAGTTCAGCTTCATACCAAGTGTCATTGGTGATCATGGCATTGGTTTCATTTCCCACTGAGTCTCTCCACACCTTATGCTCCATAACTTCTTCATAAGTTTTAGGTATGTATCCCTGGTCCAGTGTGCCAATAAACACAACATGTTCTTGTGGGTATTGAGCTAGAGAACACACACCTCTGGTGGGATGAGCTACTGCTTGTGAGTTGAAGTAGACTCTGGTATTGACCCAATTTGATGGAGGGAGTCTAACCCTGGTGCTTCTTCTCAATGGCTGAACATTTTCTTCAGTTGGTGTAGTCTCATCATCCGCAGATTGATCTCCACTCACCACTTCCTCTTCTTGTTGCTCTTCTTGGTCATGAGAGACTGAACTTTCTTGTTGTGGTTCAGTTTGATTCCCCCCTTCATGATCAAGAGGAGGAACCTCAGCATTTCTATGTTAAGATTCCTCTTGTGATGAACTAGGCTGATCTTGTGCTGGCTCAGTCTCAACACTCCTTCTTGGTATACTGATGCCAAAACTTTCCATTACCCTTCTCAAGTTCTCAGCTCTATCTGAGGTTGATTGAGATAAGTATCTTACTTCTTCCCAACTCTTCTCATCATAGTAGCCTTTAGACTCAACAAACCTCACATCTCTGAAGATTAGAACCCTCTTGGTTTCTGGAGAATAACACTTGTATCCCTTTTGGTGAGGAGAATAGCCAATAAACATGGCTCTGGTGCTTTTTGGTTCTAACTTGTTCCTTTGCTCTCCTGGAATTAAAACAAAACACAAGCACCCAAATACCCGAAGGTGATCTATAGATGGTCGATGTTTGTTTAGTACCTCATGTGGCGACTGATCTTGTAGGACTTTGG
>CAJHQP010005416.1:0-46306 GCA_905132765.1 Moricandia arvensis
TAAACCCTAAAATCCTATATATTTATCTAACTAATTTTTATATAATGTCAATATCACAACAAGTAAACATCTACACTCCTTCACAGTTTGAGTATTTTCTCTCTTTTTTTTTCTTACATATTTTGTTTCTTTATTTTCTAGAAAAGGTAGATGAACAAAATATTTCATATTTTTTACTATATTTACACAATGAGTTCTTATATGTGAAAAATAACTTTAATAACATTTAGTTACAATATGTTATAAGAACAGTTCATTGCACAATGTTTTATGGACATTCGAAGTTTCTTTGTTAGTAAAATTATTTAGCCTTTGATTACTATTAAAAATACATATTGGAAAGCTATTCTTGTAAAATGATAGTATATCAAGTAAGGACAGTTTTGTTGGTGACATAAATATATAATATTTTAATAATATATACAACTCCTTATATATATATATAAGTTTATACTGTGTTTATAGTGAAACAAAATTTCCTGCAAAAATGTCAATAAAATCTTACACTCCATTTTAAAATAAAATAAAAAGAAAGAAGAATACAGCTGATGAATTTCCTTTAAAAGATCAAAACTCAGTAAAAACAAAGAAAGAAGATCAATATTTGTTGTAGCAAGAAAATACGATGTACTCAGGTTTACATAAGCTTTTAGTGCCTCAAAAACTTTCACATGAAAAGAAAAGACAAGTAATCGTAAGTAGAGTCTGCATCTCATGAGTGATTGCCCAACTTGAACCCTCTTTTCATTTAGACCTTTGTGAAAGACCACACAAAAACTATCCACCAATAAAACATTTTTTCTTCCATTTCACTTCTTTTCTTTCAATAGTTTCTCAATTTGCACAAATAAGTATTATTTTTATGAAAAATCTTGAAGTAGGGTGGGTGTTATTTATGGTAATTAACCCTCTATTTACTAATTATGTCTTTCATGTAATTTCAAAAGCTGCTATATACCCATGCTTTGTATGAAGTGAACCTTAGATTGCTCTTTGTCAGATCCTTTTTTAACTTCACATATCCAAAATTTCTGAAAATGAGTACCATTTCAAATTAATCTCACTCACAAAAAATCAACCAAGTATACATTGTTAGTCAAATCTGATAGTCTTTCACAACAGAATTGTGTATATATATATATATATATATATACTTATCTCTTAAAATATGCTTTAGTGAGTAAAAAAAACAGAAATCAAGATAAATTCAGAAAATACTAGTTTTTGATCGAAAAATTCAGAAGATCTATATGGGTCTAAAACTTGAAATAAAAACTGGTACTAAAATTAGAGAATTTTTTTAAAAAAAAAAAACATTATTCCTTTATAAATCTGTATACCCATCTCTTCACAGCACAACCTTACCTTCCTTTTTCTGCAACTTCTCCAAATCTCATACTTTCCAGAAAATTAGTTTCCCAAGAAAATAAACCTGTCCTCTTTGCTCATCTCTCCCCATCTCCCCAACAGGTTAGTCTTTTCCCCAATCCTTTCAAACATTATCTTCTTCACAATATTACTTTGCTTCACTTCTTTTGGTCCTTATACCAAATCTAAGTTCTTCTTTAGTTTCCTTTTTACCTGTTTTAGTTTGAATATTTTTGTGCTGTTTAGATAGGAACAAGATTCAATATACCCTGATCTTCTTTGCTCTTCGATATTGTCTTTTCACAGTCTAGATTAATTATTTATTTCAAATTCCCAAAAAAATTGGTCTTAATAACTTAATTTTCGTTTTTTTCATTCTTTCATCAAACAAAAAAACCACCAAATAAATATAAACCCTATGATTAACTCTTGTTAGTTGTTAGATTAAAATGAACACAAAACATAACAAATCTGGGATCTTTTTCAAGAACCTTTGCTGATGGTTTTCTTGAATTCTTGTTTTTGGATTTATCAATTTCTCTCTAAATGTTTTGGCTTTGTTGCAGAAAACATGGCCTACCAAATGGAGCTTGGAGGAGATTCCTCACCACAAAAGAAATCTGCAGGGAGAGGAAAGATTGAAATCAAAAGGATCGAAAATACAACTAATCGCCAAGTCACTTTCTGCAAACGCAGAAATGGTTTGCTCAAGAAAGCTTATGAACTCTCTGTTCTTTGTGATGCTGAAGTCGCACTCATCGTCTTCTCTAGCCGTGGCCGTCTCTATGAGTACTCAAACAACAGGTTTCTTCTTATGCCCTGTTCTTAGGTTTTGATAGAGTACTTCACTCTTAAATATTGCTTTAGGGTTATGTTCAAGCTCGATTATTAACTAGGGTTTCGATCTTCTTTGCTAGATTTTATTCGATGCTTCTTCTATGGTTTTAATCCTCTCGTGGATAGGAATATTTTTAACTTTTTTCTTGATATTCCATATATACACACACATGAACACACTAAACATTTGTGAGAATCTTTGTTGGTATACATGTTTATGTTAATTACTTTGGGGTTTAATTCATAAATTTTGTACTTATTTTCTAGATTTCATTCCTTCTTCATGTGGCTATCTTCTCTCTAGATTAATTTATAGCAGAAAACTTGTTATATACAAAGTCATGAAAAATGATACAAAGTTGTGGAGATCTGAGTGAGATTACATAATAAATGAAAAGGAAAATATTTAGCAGAAGAATATGAAAAGAAAATAAGAAAAAAAAAAGAGTTTTATAATGTGGAGTTTTAGGCTCAGTTTTGTAGAACTAAAAATTAACTTTGTTGGGGTTTTTTTTTCTCACTCGTTTCTGTTATACATAATATAATACTCCCTCCGTTTCGTTTTACTTGTCGTTCTAGGTTTTTACACGCAGATTAAGAAACCATTTAATTTTACATATTTTCTAGATAAAAACACAATTACCTATACACCTAACCACATTTCAACCAATAGAAAAATAGAATAACAAATAAAACTAATAAATTTTGCATTGAAATTATAAAACGACACTTATTTTGAAACAAAAAAATTCTCTACAACGACAACTAAATCGAAACGGAGGTAGTAATAAAAAATCTTATAACTTTCTATTTTCCTTACTAACAAGTACTTCAAGATTTAGATATATTTATAGATCTGGTGTTGTAATAGGTAAAATCTTGATTTTTTTTTACTATAAAAGTAAGTTTTGTGAAACAAATTGGGAGCGTGAGGACTATGAGGTCATATCTTCTGTTTTTGTGATCATCCCCATCCTCCATTGTTGTTAATGCCTGTTTCTCTTTCTCTTACTTTCCAGTTTCCATTCTTATCTTTTCCTCTTTCTCTCTCATGAATTATCATATCATATATTTGATGCAACCACATGTGATGTAAGTGAAAGTAAAACAAGGTGAATATAGACTTTTCAATGTTTATTGAACTTATGAGTGATAGAAATAATGAAAAGTACAAGTAGGACAATATGTTTATAAGGTTTGTCTTGTGAATGTTTAAGTTTCGTTTTTAGTTATGTAAAAACTTCAAATATCTGTGAGATGTGATTAGTTAGACGTGGTTATAGATTTTGAAAATTTCAAGATTCTAAATAGTCAATTAAACAAGGAAATAATTAAGAAGATAAGCTCATGGGGTCTCTTTTCTTTTTTCTTAAAATTACTTTTTCAAAAATAAAAATAAATCAAACACACATTTTGAGTTACATCACTCAAACTAGTAGTTTCTAATTCCACACGTAAATTCCAATTTTATAAGAATCCACGTGATTTCTCTCCTCTTCCTCAAAACATAAAACATGTCAAAATTAAATGTTGTTATAATTCCTTTTTTTCTTTCTAATCGCTTACAGTTGTCAACTCATGTCCTGAAACATATAATGCTCATGTCCAAAAAGGAAAAGCTAGCAAAGACTTTAAATCAACCAATCAAAAGTAATCTTCTATTACCTAACAATATTTTATATCCAGTGGTACTAAACGTAATCAGAGCTAGTTTCGTTTTTAGAGATTTCTGATGAGGTTGGTATTGAGCGCAACTTAGGTTTGGCCTCTGCAAGATTTATTGTCTTTGTTGCAGAATCTTTGATCACGTCATCATTTCTTTGTTTTATTTATCACTTATATTTATTTGGTAGTAGTACAAAATTTTGTTAGTTTCAGTTCATAACTTCTGACAAAAAGGTTTATGTCATAATGAATTAATTTGGAAACTATTTATAAATTCAAAAATCTCATGTTACTACTTTGGAACATTTAATATTAGATTTCACATTTGGTCGATACCTAATATAATTATTTCTCCCCAAGAAAGCAAAATAAAAGTTCAATTCACAGTATGTGTACATAAAAATAATACGGATAATACTTAATTTGTTTCATATTTCTAGGAACTAAAAAGACTAATGATCACTGAATCAGTAACATTGGTATGGAAGTAAATCATTGGAGTTGCTTCAACATCTTTTGTGTAGATACATTATGCAATTTCTCTTTCTTTATTTTTGTTGTTGTTATTGCTTAGTGAGAGAAAATTAGGGCTTTTCTCACTTTCTCTCTCCTTATAGGCAGGAAAAGTGAGTTCTTTTGTGTGGTCTTTTTTTTTTGTTTTCAGAAAAGTCTTTGTTCTGTGGTTCCAAAATGGACGGCCATGATTCCTCCATCGAAAGTTCAGACATTATAGTCTATGACATGTCATCGTACTTAATATGTAATACAGAAAACTCAAAAGAGAATAAAGATGGGTAGAATAGTAAATTAGTAATGTAATGATATTCCAAATAAGGAAACTTTGGAACGTTGTGATGTTACTCAGACAAGTCATTTGGTTACATCACAATTACATTAATCCAGAGGTTAACAACTGAAAACTATCAAATGTCTACTGGTTTTACCAAAATTTAATGGATTCTCGACACGTGTTACATTTCTGAAACTCTAAGACATGTTCATATCAATCTCGTCACTCTGATTATGCTAGCATGGCAGTTGCAGCCAATCACTAGCTCGATAAATTTTAGGTTACAGAGGAAAAAGGGTGTTCCTATGAGTTTTATAAAATAATTCTTTATTTGTTACAACTTTAAGGAATATTTTATCAAGAGTTTAATTATTTTCTTATATCTACTTTTTTTTCTTCACATCATCTGTCACGTTATGCTTCATTTTTTCTGACTCAAACAGAACCGATGTTTGCTTTTAAGGTTTCGTATTAGAATCACTTAACTGAGCAAGTGGGCGATTTGACCCTTATAATTACTTTTTCTTGTTTTTTGAATTACTGATTTAAATGGAAAATTACAAATTGTATTGGCAATATTTCTAATTAACGTATTAATTATTTATAAAAATGTTGCAGTGTCAAAGGAACAATTGAGAGGTACAAGAAGGCAATATCGGATAATTCAAACACAGGATCAGTGGCAGAAATTAATGCACAGGTAAGTTCAAATTACACTTATGATTTCTAGTTTTATTTCTTCATAAAGTTGTATACTAATATGACAATTTTCATTTTCTACCTTTTCAAGTATTATCAACAAGAATCTGCCAAACTTCGTCAACAAATTATCAGCATACAAAATTCGAACAGGTTTAACATCATCTAAATGACTTGAAATATTCGATTAACTAATTAGCATTTTATTAGCTATCTGATATAATAATACATGACAAAATTAATTAGGCAATTAAGGGGTGAGACCATAGGGTCAATGTCTCCCAAAGAGCTTAGAAATTTGGAAGGCAGATTAGACAGAAGTATCAACCGAATCCGATCCAAAAAGGTAAAATTTCTAATAAACCTTCCAAAATCAAATTATTTCCTACATTTAAGCTTTCCTATATTTATAAGTTATTCTTTTTATTGAAATATTCTTTTCAGAATGAACTCTTATTCGCTGAAATAGACTACATGCAGAAAAGAGTAAGAAGATATATTACATCTAGCTAATGTTCATTATTAATCTGTATTTATGATAATTTAGCCCATTTGTAATCAAAGTTTGTGCAGGAAGTTGATTTGCATAGCGATAACCAGCTTCTTCGAGCAAAGGTAAGGTGTACGCATGCCAATGATTACTTCCAGAAATATAACATCAAAAATTTATTAAAAATGATGAAGATGTTAAACAAAATATCTAAGATATCTCTGGTATATAGATAGCTGAAAATGAGAGGAACAATCCAAGTATGAGTCTGATGCCAGGAGGATCTAACTACGAGCAGATTATGCCAACGCCTGAAACGCACTCTCAAACGTTTGATTCACGGAACTATTTCCAAGTCGCGGCATTGCAACCAAACAATCAACATTACTCATCCGCTGGTCGCCAAGACCAAACCGCTCTTCAGTTAGTGTAAGAAAAAATAATATACAATCCTTCGAACAAATCTCTCTGCTGTTGGATTGTTTTCAGCATAAATTTGATCTTTTTATTTCATGTATTTTACAGGTAATATTGGCTGAAGCATGAAGGAATGAGGAGTGAATAAAAAAAAAACAGGAGTGGTTAAGGAATCATGAGCAATATGAAGCTAAATCAATGTTATATATGTGTGTAATATCTATATATTTATTTCACGAATGTTGTGTCGATGATTTCTACACTTATTTAAATTTCTTATGTTAATGTGAAATTAAATTTTATCAGTTATCATACATGCCATTAATGTGCTTAATTTGCTTTAAAGACAGCTATGTGTAGTGTGTTATTAATTAGCTCAGTTGTTGCACTTGCCTCATGTTTCATGCAGTCCTAATGCTTCTTGTGATTTTCTTATTATAAAAGTGTCAAAATGAAAATGATTATGATAATCAGCTAACTATTTTAAGTTCTATTTTAAATAATTCAGTTGAATACTGTGTAATTCATCTCATGTAGCCAGCCAGGTAATTTTCTCTCGAGTCAGAAACACATCAAGTTTCTCATCCTCTAGAACCTGAGCTGAGCTCCCATACTCCTCTTATCATTCATGTGTGGTTTACCTAACTCAATCTGGATCGTGAATACATTTTGAGATTGCTCTATATCTACTCCTAATTAGAATCAGCTAATCATGCTCACCGTCAAGCTCATTTTCCAAGCATTTCTTTAATATATTTGGAAGGAACCACGTTTATGGGCTATAAATCCCATAAGAAGAGCTATTATATCATTTTAATGAAATTTACACAAATTTATCAAAATAAAATTTTGTAAAAGGAATGACTTACCAGCTGACGACTCGTTTCTTCTCGGACTCCAGCAGCTGCAGAAGCATAGTTCACTCCTCCCAAGATATCTTCTCCTTCTCTTTTTCCTTGAGCATATGGTATAATGTAGTCTTCAAAACCAAGAAGCTCAGCTTGCAAATAAAAAAAAGATCCAGTTACATGTTTTGGATTTAACAGCAGAAACATAACAGAAGAAAGGGTGTTGTTATAAGATTACTGATGACATCAACGGTGGATTTTCAGTTGCAGAATCAAAGAATCACCGAATATGAAGTAACATGGTGATATCGGTTCACCTATACCCATGTGACAACCTTTATGGGTACAGTAAAAATATGGATCTGGAGACACCAAATCGTATGTAATGTGATAGTTATGTTATAATTATAGTTTGCCATATATAAAAAGAGTTTAGAACTTTGTCTTAAGAGAGAACCTTATGTTCAAATCAATCACATCGATGATTTGATTGTTGATGAGCTATTTAAAGGAACCAAGATTGAGACAGGGACAACGACTGAGTTACTCTTTACCTTTCTAACTTAATTTGCTATTCCGCCAAGGGATGAGACAATGGTTTGATGTGGTTTTGTGACAAATGGAAAATTATAAACAAGTAGTGATATCATGTGAGGGCCACTTGCATAATCTAGGCCATATGACCTGCCAGTATAGAAATCAAAAGGAGAAGATTGATCATGTTTGGGTGAAGACTAATGTTGAGGTATGGATGTATGTATTAATTGGGTTACAGCAGATGGAAGACACATTAAATGGAAAGAGGAGGAACGACTCTATGGCATGACAATGATCACCATGATTATAATGTGGTAGTTAAAGTTGGCAACAATAATAGGAAACTCAACCTCCCAAGCTACCCATTTGTTCAAAGCTCCAGAGAGCTTCCAGGTAAGAGTTGTACATCAACATGGACCTTGATTATTACCTATTGAATTCTTTTCTCTTTTACCATTCGGACAAGACTAAGTGATCTTTCTGTTCAGAGCCATCAGTGTCATTCATTTCCACAAGTGATGTTATTTCTTCCCAACTTTCTTTACTTCCTGGCTACAATAACCACACACACAGAAAAAAGTTACTAATGAATCAATCAAGAAAAAAAATAACTGAAGAGAGATTTGGAAATGGAACCAGAGATATGTTTGTAAAGATTGACTTGTGTAATGAAAAAATTAATCTTCTTCACAGTGGCTCGTCCATAACTTCCGTTTACCTTCCCGATACTTCCGTTCACCTTCCCGGTTTGTGTCTCTGAGAACTTGAAGACAATTCAACCTTTATGATATTTTGTGTTTCATTTCACAGTAATCAAGTTTTAAAAGCTAACGAAACAGAACAAAACAGGTTCATTTAAACATACATTTTTTTACCTTTTGCTTGATGCAAAGACCAAAACTTTTCGTGAGAAGTTATATAATCGATATAAATTCTTGGGTTATTGATCATTGACCTCAAGGTCTCTTTATATTCAACTATAAGTTCCCTAATTCTATCTAGAAAAAGGCATTACATAATATGGAAATATTCTTTTCTAGTGTTTTATTCTAATATCACCTCGTTTAGGATATGTTAATATACCCTAATACCTCCCCTCCCCTCAAGTAGGAGCATTTTTTTTGTCCAACTTGAACCAAAAAATTCTTCAAGTTCAAACCGGTCATTAGTAAATTTCGTTTCTTCACGAATATCTTCAAAATCATCGGGATGATCCACTTCATGTGTTTGGTTTGGTTTCCTCGGTTCGCTGGATCGTTGGTTCTGTTTCAATGAATTCTGTTTTGTGTAGGTCAGTTGTTCATGTTTGGTTTCATCAGTTCAAGGTATTGTCGCATAGTTGTTGATCAAAGAGAGAAGTCGTGAGGTCAAAAGTTCGAGGAGTCGCAAGTCGAAATCGAGAGTTTGAGGTCATTGTGAGAGTTGCAGGTCGTTCTTCACATCATCATTTGGATCGTCATCTTTGTTTTCTTCAATTTTTATTACCATGTCCAAACTCTTCTAATTACCAGATACGAAAGTGCTTTTATGGTTCACAAAAATCACTATTGAATTTTCAGTGTCGTGGCTCTGATACCATGATAAGTTATATAATCAATATAAGTTCATTGACCTTAAGATCTCTTTATATACAACTCTAAGTTTCCTAATCATACCTAGAAAAAGAGATTACATAATATATAAATATTATGTTATAATATTCTATTCTAATATCAGCTCGTTTAGGATATGTTAATATCCCTTAATATTTTGCCTTCAAACAACTCGTAAACTCAACTCATTCTATGTCATGGGGTTTCTGAAACTCGTAAGAAGAATACAGTTTGAATGAAGTGATGAAAGAACTGAAAATCTTGTCCTAAAAGAGTGAATTTGAAAGAACTGAAAATCTTGTCCGGAAATTTTGTCATAAGCAACTCGGGTTCGAAGCAATCCCAAGACACTGAACATGTGCGACCAAGCGAATATGGGACAATGCTTTAGGCTTCATTTGAGAATTTGGAGTGTGTGTCGTCCATCCTTGGACCGCAACAACTTTTTGGAGATAAGTATAGACCTCTCTATGACCATAAAATACCCCAAAGTTGAAAAACAAAATGGAGAATTTTTAGGTTGAACTAATTGATTGAGAAAATCATAGGAGCTAACGGACAATCCCCCGAGATTTGGATTGAAGTTACAAAGCACCACAACTGTTCTGATGCAGTGGTAACCAAAATGTATTTCAAATTCAAATTTGAATGATGATGATCAGAGAGAAGAAGCGATCTATAGGTTTTAAGTAAACCCAGAGAAATTGGTTTAACTCAACCTGATGGAACGTGTATAAACAAAATATGGGCCTTATTTGGACGATTCTATACGCTGGGAATCTTTAAAGTGCAGGCACACTTGTTTTTTGTTTGGCAAAGTAGCATAACTTTTATAACTTTTATTTTCTATCATTTGATACTCTTAACTTTGTAGATTTTAAATTTTTAATCATCTCTTAGTTTTACTTGAATTGATCGTTAGAAAGTTTAGTTCTACAGTATCAGATTTCACTTCTTAGAGTATGTAATCCATTATATTAATTGCACTGACTAGTACGATTTGATGTTTTGTTCAAGTAGAGAACTAATCTAATATCAAAAACTCGAACTAATCTTCAGCCACTATATATTTTTTTTTGTAGTGGCATGTAAAAATCAATCTCTGGTTCATCCCCACGGAATCAAAAACTCGAACTAATCTTTTTCTTGTAATTTTAAATTTTGAGGATGAGATGAGACTACTATACATTTGTGGACCCGAGACTAGACGGTTGATAACATCATAATACAACGTAGATATTTCTTTCAAAGGAGGTTAAACCTATGACATACTAGAACCAACTCCGTACACAGTTACACCTTATGTCACCATAACTTTTGCAATTGTTGTAGCAAAGGCACATGTATTTCCAACTTCCCATGCCATAATCAACGCGTCTTTAGTTGAAAGAAGGTCTCGATAGATTCTTATCACGACCAGATTTCTTTTCTAAAGGAATCTAGGCAACATTAACTAGGATTAGGCACAAGTTGAGTACTTACCATGTTCAATATGCTTGATACTTAATTTACTTTGTACGAGTAATAAAGATTCAGATTTGTACTTGACTTATTAAAACGAATATTTGTTATTTCGAATACTTACTCAAAATAAATAATTTGCAAATCATTTGTCTTGTTCTATAACTTGTTACTTTTGTGAGCTACTTGCATATATTTTAGAGTATTTAAAAATTAATTAATAAAATTACTTTAATAGAAATGGACATGAAAGTTTATTTTGTTTAACTCAACTAAAAATATGGAACATATCTAATTTAAATATTTGTGCATATATTAAAAAGAAGAAAAATGATCAAAACATGAATATTTTGGTATACAGTATTATTTATTTTTAAGACCAACAAAAAACATCCTATATAGGCAAGTAACAGTCCAACTTGGAAAAAAATTACCTAACGGTAAAAACAATCCAGGTGATAAAATGTTTTTTATACTTGTTATTTTTCTTGTATTTGTAAATATATAAATTCTACTACTTGATACTACCTCCGTTTCAGATTATTTGTCGTTTTAGGTTTGTGTACACAGATTAAGAAAATATTTAATTTTACATATTTTCTAGATAAAAACACAATTACCTATAAACCTAACCACATTTCAACCAATAAAAAAATAAAATAACATATAAAATTAATAAATTCTGCATTGAAATTATAAAACGACACTTATTTTAAAACGAATTTTTTTCTCAACAACGACAAATAAACTGAAATGGAAAGAGTATATGTTTTGACAACGACGAGTACTTAAGGAATCAATACGGAACGAGTGAATAGCAAATATAAGCTGAGTAACAAGTAATTTTGCCCAGTCCTATTGTTAACATTAACGCTGATGTAATTACCAAGATCCCATACAAATTTATATTGAACTAATCAGATAAGAACACCTTATCCCTATATCCACTTTTTCCCAATTAATTTTTCTGTATACTATCATCTTAACTATTTGAAATAAATCAAGTTGTGCCTTGACAGTCTGTAATCATTCATGGTATGATTGGAGCAGACCGTCTCAATGTTAGACTGGACATGAACTAAAAAAGAATATGGACCTTAATTATTGGTATGAGTTTATAAAAAGTATTTTAGTCACTATAAATTTAGTAAGAAAAATCTGGACCTTTTTGAATAAGAAAACTAAAAATAATAATTTTGGACTTATTTACCAACTAAAATGGTAAAGAAAAACACAAAATTAAAATTGGACTCTATTCACCTCTATCACATGCATATAGAGGACCTTGAATATATGATATGATAGTGTAACATATCGGAACAATCAATATGTGTATGACAAAAAAAGTACACATATGTGAAGCATATAAGAACGAT
The DNA here is from genome assembly GCA_905132765.1 of Moricandia arvensis. Lineage (NCBI taxonomy): Eukaryota > Viridiplantae > Streptophyta > Magnoliopsida > Brassicales > Brassicaceae > Moricandia > Moricandia arvensis. The sequence continues at coordinate 12,081 of CAJHQP010005416.1, forward strand.
ATTGTATATACACATGCATATGTGTATATATAAAGAGAAACAATAGCAGAGAAGTAATATCGGAATGTATAGTCGGAAATGATAGTGACAATTGATAAAATAATAGAAGTTAAAATAACATTACGTCCATATTGTTAGACAATATGGTTTCCCTATATATACATGTACAGTAAAAATCTATAAAAATCAATAATCGATAAGTTAATAAATATAGTAAATTGATAAATTTTGTTAATTCCGAATTAGGTTAATTCAAATATGACACAAAAATCAACATGATAATGAGATAGTAATTTTTAAGAAGATTTTATGCAAATATACAGTTTTGTTAAAGTCATAATTTATAATATAACATATATATATATGTACCAATAATACATTGTATTTTTTTGTATTCACAATAAAGGATATTTCTATTTTTACATTTATAATATTTTAATTATATTTAGTAAAACTATATGTAAAACGCAGTTAAATTGTATAATACATATCTCATTTATATTAAATAATACTATAAAATGATATAAAAGCCAAATTTACAAATTTAATGAATAATTAGTGAACTTAACTAATTTTTTATTTTACAACATTATATTATACACTACTGAAATCTGAATTTCTTTTTTAATAAATTAATAACTTTATTTAATAAAATATTATAATTCTAACATTATTAATTTATAAAGTTTTACAGTAGTATAATGTAAGATCGTTATCTGTTTTTGTCATACAATATCAAAATACATACAAGTATGTAATAGGACCATAATGAGAACAATTTATGATTTTAAATACATAGCAATATAAGTAAATTAAGCTAAAATTAGCAAAATAATTATTTGTGTTTGTATGTGTTTAAAAGAAAAAAATATATTTGTGTTTGTATGTATAGGGAAGGTTCCAAAATTATGACTAATAATTGAGCACAAAAATAAGAGAGACGGAACAAGACACATTTAATACGAAAGTATCCAACATCTGAATTGGTCGAAAGGACCACTAGGAGTAGGAACCACTCTTCTCCAAATATATCCTAAATTTTGGCTAAGTCATTGTCTTTAGCACAAGACTATGCATCTATCAATTACCCCAATTCGTCCAATGTCCAGCTCACTCGACTCTTTATCTTTCTAACTTTTTGTCTATTTTCATTGTCAAAATTCACTTTAATATGTAGTTGGATATGCCCAAAACTTGATTTCACCGAATTGTTCCAATATTTAATCATCTATTTATATAAAGAGATGTTTTCTTCTCACCTAGCGCTCCACATAGGATTCCAGCTCATAAAGTTGTTGCACGAAATGTCGACACGTGTCCAAAAACATGAAACTCACCATTTCATTTATTTCCAGTCTCACCGTTTCATTTATTTCCAGTCTCACCGTTTCATTTATTTCCAGTAAACTACAAAAATCAAGTGTGAATATACTCATGATAAACTTCCGACCACTTAATATTTTTAATTAAAAAAAACACAAAACTCGAATAGCATTAAAATTACCAAATATTCATTACATATAAAGAAATTAAATATAAAACTTCTATAAAACCATAAAACCAAAAAACTTCTATAAAACTATTGTGATGGAGTAGAGGCGACGGTGCAGGCGTAGAGTGCGACGCTGCAGGCGTACAGTGCGACGGTGCCGGCATAGAGAGCGACTGAGCCGGCGTAGAGAGCGACTGAGCCGATGTAGTGGGGGATGGTACCGATGTACGGTATGAAGCTGGCCGTGATGGTGGAGGTGGAGTGAGCGGCGGTGGAAGGAGATGTATTATGGCGGTGCAAGGAGTTAACTTCAAGCGTGGTGACTTAAGGAACTTTGGTTTGAAAAACAATACATATATCTGAAAGAAACAAAATAAAGAGATGGTCTAAGCAGAAAAGAAAAAATAAAGAGAATGAAAAAGAATGATGAAAATTAAAGCAAGGAAGAGAAAAAAATTACAAAGAAAATTGAAGAGAAGATAGGATATTGGACGTTTAGATCTGGAGAAGAAAGAAAGAAGTGACTAGAAGAAAAATAAATATAGATAATACCCTTTAACAAAAATTGAAAGTAAAATATAGATAGGGAAAGAAGAAAACAATTAAAAATTTAAAATAAATACACTTAGTGGTTCGTGGACCACAAAAGATCATGTTCAACTATTATTATTTTTTCTTTTGTATCTCTTTTTTTTTGTACCGACGAACATTTATCCAAACATTCATTTGTGAAAAAGATCTTACAGTGACTAAAATAATTTATTTGAATACTGTCAACTTTCCGATGCTACTCCAACCAGAAATCAAGAATGTTCATAATGTCAGTACAACCCTAGAATTTTCTGAGAACATTACCCAGAAATTTCCGAGAATACGTATTTGTGGGAACTTCGTATTGTTTATGAGAAAATTTCGACAAACTTACCGAGAATTTGCCGAGAATATCTTTTCGTCGGAAAGTTTCTACAAAATTCTGATGAATTTGAAAATTCCTCACCATTTTTTCACTGAGTCGTCGGAGATTTTTCGAGAACTAGGTGTATCGGAAACTTTTGTCGGAGTTCGTTACGTTTTCTTGTAGTGAGTGTGATGGGCTTTGATCGTTTATTATCATATTTCTCCCAATAAAATTTGTTGATCTTTGAAGATTTTAAAACATTAATGAGACAGGTGATCTTTTGCTGACAAACATTTCGTTGAAAAGTTAACCTTTTCTGTAATATTTTTTTCTCAATATATAAAATAAACATTCTCTACTTTAGAGATTATTTACATTTTCACCTATATTCAACGAACGTACGTAAAGCATACATTGTCAATATTCTACTACTCCGCACAAACTATTTTTTATACGGAATCCGTGATCAAATTTCTTGGTGTTATTAATTAGTTATATTTAAATATCTCAAAATTTTATATAATTAGATTTCAATCCCTATTCAGTTCACATAATAGACGTAGCTACAACAAACCTTCAATTTGAGAAGAGAGTTCCTTCACAAATGGAAGAAGATGAACTGCGCATTGGATGCATGACCAAGATTGTAATAGGTAATTGTATAAATGAACTGCAATGTAGCCATATATATCATCACCAATGCATTGTTGACTGGATCCGAATGAACATAAGATATCATGCATGTCGGATCACGATATCTTAGACTACATGTTTCCAGTCTATAATAATATATTTGTCGTCTATATATTATTACCATATTTTATTTTCATAAATTTCATGTAGTAAAATACAAAATATATATAGACAAACTATCTATAAACAAACCAAACTAAAATATATTACGTATAATCTTACCTTTTTCTAAAACTTTTTATAATGCAAAAAACACCATCATATACATCTTTACAATGCAAAACTATAATACAAATCATAAAACCATACAAAAACAATAAATTAATATTATTTGTAAAGTATAACCCGTCCGTAGGACGGGCCGGTCCTAGTATACTTATAAAATAATGGCGTGAGCAATGATGCATTCACCCTATATGTTTTGAGGTGAAAATGTAAAACGTAATACATTACTATTCATTTAGAGTTCCGTATTACAAATGGATCATAAATTTGTGTCATTCTTTCACAAGGAATTGTCTTATGTCAAAATCGTTTTAATCATTCGAGATTTCAAAACTATTACTTAAGAATATAGTTAATATACCTTCTAAATTACTATTCAATACATTTTCTTTACACTAAATGATTTTGTTTGACACCTAAGATTATTTAATTATAGTTTTACAGAATAAGAAAATTATAACCAGTCGCATCAAAATAAAGAGAGGACTTTTATGCCCTAATTAAATTACTCGAATTTCGTTGTAATCATATTGTAAAAAATTAACTTTAATCAGGAGGTTATTCAATGATAGGTTGAAGGAGTCGATCATTTTCAGTTACCCATTTTTGTTATTTGTACTCTTCAAGGCATGTCTTGCTCCTAATAACTGTCCCTCGATTAACAAAAAAAAACTTGCCTTTTGCGACAATTTCACGGATAAAGTTCTTTGTCAAGAAAATATATTTAAAATCGCATTAACAACATATTTGAGACTTCATCTTGCCATAGAATCACTCAACCAAATTGTCCAAGGAAAAGTTAAAGAAATGAATAGTTAATTTATACATCAAGAAGCTTCCTGGATATAGATATCACTTTTGACGTTGTCATAGTAAGTTTTTAATAACTTTCTTACTTACTAAGTGTTTCTTTTTGTTATATTTTGAAATATTATATTCATTCTGTAATTACGTATTACTCTTTTCGTATCATTATAAATGTTGTTCGAAACTTACATATGAGTTAAGTAAATAATTAAATTTTCTGTTTTATTTCTATTAATATATTATTTTATTTATTTTAATAATAAATGAGTTGAAAGTACAGATAAAAATTGAAAAGAAAAACAGATTTAACATTTATTCTGAAAATCTAAAATGATAGTAATAATGAAATAAGTTTTAAAAGTTAAAAGACAATTAATTAAAAAAAAGGAGTAGTTTGTATAGCACATTGGCTTCTCACCGTTATCGTAAACATACACGTTTGTTTCTTTAAGCATCAACGTCAATATGCATTAAAAACAAAAAAGAAAATTTAAGTTCCGATAAAATAAAACAGAAGACTTTATAAGCCACCTTAATTCTTCTCCGAAAGCAACAAATCATAGGCCGCTAATTAACGCCGCCACGTAATCGCCAAGGAGAACGACCGTAGTTCTGGAAAGAACCAGCACGTGGCACCGGCACACATGAGAAGGAAGCTTGGTGACGTTAACTTTGGCTGACGTTAAGATAGTTTTTCTACACGTGCTGGCCCAAGGGTGGGTCGAGATTATGCGGTTTCATAGTGTTGAGCGAGTAACCGCGTAGCCATCATACGCATGGCGATTACGTTCCGTAACGTTACACCGACTCAGCTTCGCAATCGTTGACATTTCATGGTAGCTTGTAAAAGTTAACAACTTGAAGATTAGTAGTACTCTTCTTTTGTTGGTTCAACTATTAGAGTATCATTATGGCAAGTTCTCAGTAAGTTTCTTAAGTGGTGGATCCCACTTTTTTTTTGTAAAAACTGATTTCAAAAGTTATGAATTAAGAAACGATTGTAGAGAGTTTTTTGCATTGTTCGCGCACTCTACTGACACATAATTGACTGCCGATTAACAGTTTTTGCTTAGAAAACCATGAACACTTTTTAGCGATAATGATAGTCTTAATATTCTTCTTCTTTTTTCTTTTTCTTTTGGTAACTTATTAGTATTCTTCTTGAACCCCAAATAAACCTAACTAATCATTACTAGATGAACTAATTAATAGACGTGAATACATGCATACCGATATCTTAATATTAACGAGAATACCAGAGGTCATTAGCTCAACTGGAAAGGATTCTGGTCATTGTGTCAGAGGTCCTCAGTTCGAGTGACAGCTGGAATGAAACCAACATTATATGTTGTAGTTTTTGACCTGGAAAGATTAGGGTTTCGATCCGAACCTCCTAGTAATTCAAAAAAAAAATATTAACGAAAATACATTATACAATGTAAATAAAGTGTATAATTCCACATAAAATGAAAATTTCACCCATCTTTGAGTTATAAGTTTAACAAAATATTTTACTAATACTCCATTCATTTCGGTATAAGTAATGTATATTTATACTTAAGTTTACTTAATGTTTATTAAAAATTTACATTAATATATCAAGTATTTATAAACTAAGAAATTGGGTCTTTCTAACAATGGGAAAAAAATGAGAATAGTAAAAAGTAGACGGTTTATATTCCCTCAGTATATATGTTTAACTAAGTCTTTTTCACACAAATTAAAAGGTTATTAAAATTTTAATTTTATCCCTAATAAATATGTTGTTTCATTTGATTATGTTATGAACTAAAAAATTAAGACTAAAATTTGGAAATTATAAAATAAATGCAAAGAAAACATAAATTGATACTTAAAATAAAACAAAATCTAAACTCTACAACAACAACAAATATAAAATGGAAAGAGAGAATTTTCATGTTTACCACATTATTGATACTATTTTCAGTTTTATATTCATTAAAGTGACATTTTGTAATTAAATATCATTTTTTTAAAAGACAATTTTTTAAAATTAATAAGAATCCTAAATTTTACATTCCTAAATTCTACCCCACCCCTCAGTTCTAAATCCTAAGTTTTAGATTAATTAACCCAAAAGTTATAATTGTGTTTTTTCCTCTTAAAAAATAAATGTAAGTGATTAAATTAAACATGAAAAAAAAAGTGGTAGTTTTAGCAATTTCCCTAATGGAAAGAGTACTATTTATAACAACCGTGCAAAAATCTATAATGAGGAACTTGATAAATGAATAAGGATGTTACTTTGCCTTACAAAAAAAAGAATTATGATGTTACTAATTACGTACGAACACCGAAATATCCAACTATATGTGTAAGTGTATATAACGACTTGTGTATTTCACGATAATAAAATCAAATCACATCCTTAATGATTGATTAATTATTAAAATATCGAATCCCCTGACTTCACTCAAACACCTTCAAGATGACCTCATCTGATGCAAAACAAGATATTAATTAATACTTACACGTATAGTCACATACATATATGGAGTATATTATACGTGTAAAACATGAGATTCTTTGCGATACCTCGGTCTATATAAATTGCAACTTTGTCATAGTTGTGTCTCTCTTCTTACCTGACTCTTCAATAAAATTAATATAAATCCAAAGTAACCCCTAACTTTCTTGCAAATATATTTCTTTCTTTCTTATTACAAAAAAATAAAATAAAAATCTCTTTCAAATGTCAGAAGAAGAACTTCAAGAATCAGACGTTATATTTTCCGATGATCATTTCATGAGTAACAACAAAAGAAAGAACTCAGCGACGGTGAAAAAGTCATCTCCGGTAAGAATTCCGTCGAGAACTACATTCCGGTGTACCGAAGTGGAAGAGGAGGAGGATAAAAGTGAAATGACTCCGCCACATGTCATCATCGGCAAACGAAGAGTGGAGGCTCAAATGGCGTTTTCGTTTTGTACCCTCAAAGGAAGAGACCTGAGTCGTCACCGTAACTCAGTTCTTAGGATGACCGGTTTTTTGGAAGTTTAAAAATTGATCTTAAATTAAAACTGGTCTGGTTAAGGTTTGTGTATGAAGATATTATTTTTTTTTCTTAGTTGTTGATAGAAAAGTTCAATGTCGGGAATAATTTCCCTTATTTTTATCAGTTAAGATATAAACAATAATAATTATTTATGTTAAATTATTGTTTGGTTTCTTGAGAGAATGAAAAACCACAAGAATCAAATCTTATGTTAAATTGAGTTATGTACGGGGTTTGCTTGTGAAGTAACATGTTTCTTGGCTTGTAGATTTTGTATTTGGTCCACATCTTTAGGATTCTGCAATTTGCTCGCTAACATGAGCTTTATAACTTTATAAGAGCATGATTAACGCTGGAGGATCTCTTAGTTTTTTTTTTATTTTTTTATTTTAATTTTATTTTTTTAATTAAAAAAAATTAAAGTAGACCAATCGCGGATCGTCACGTGTAAGTGGGATCTGTGAATAGTGGAAGAACCAAAGAACCAAAGTTTTTTAATTCTTATGCTTTTTGGTGGATCCCCCTAATAAGAAACGCATATATGCATGCGTTAATGGTGCTCTAAGCTTTGTTTGCTATTGTGAACTCAGCTGAAGGATGAATCGATGATAGTATGATACCTTGGAAAGTACTACTGTGCAAATATAATTACCATATGTTTTTTTTTGTAATACAATTACCCTATGGTTAATTAATATTTTTGAAAATAAAACAATTTGATACCATAATAATTAGTTTGATTTTAGATTGTGTATATTAGTGGTCCTAATCATCTATTTGAAGTTTTGAACACACGTGTTAAAGTTAGATAAAATAAAGTATTTGCTAACATTTGATCCAAAAAAAAATCAAGTAAACAAAGTCTTTGCTAACGATATAGTAATTTTCAGATTAATTAGCCATTAGTATGAGTCTTGTAGACTTGTAGTGTATACCGCCGTCGAACTGTCGAACTGTCGAACTGTCGAACAGTGAAGATTACATATTATGACATTATAACTACCTTCTGTTGACGTATATATTTTACTTTTTCATAAGCAGTCGGCAATCGTTATAAATTAACTTTTTATTACCTTTGTTTGTATTTTGTCAAAGATTGTATAATTCAGATATATTCATGATTTTGAACAAAGAATAACTTTAAAAAAAAAGAATAAACGTGATGATTTTAGAGAAATACCCTAAGATAACTATAAAAAAGTTTTTGTCACAAAAATAACCCTCAAGAACAAAAATGACAAATCTAGCCTTTTTTATTTTTAAAAATTAATTTTTATTTTATTTTTTTTCAATTTTAAACTTCACCCCCAAAATCCCACCCCATAACTCTAAACCCTAAGTCTAGATTAGTTAACCCAAGAGTTAACAAAATGACTAATATATATTTATACCGCTTGAATTAACTAATCTAGACTTATGATTTAAAGTTATGGGGTGGAGTTTTGGGGTGAGGTTTAAAATTGAAAAAAATAAAATAAAAATTAATTTTTTGAAAATAAAAAAATGCTAGATTTGTCATTTTTGTTAAGGATTATTTTGGTGACAAAAACTTCAAAAAGGATTATTTAGGAGATTTGCCCATGATTTTATTAATGGTATATCATCCATGATTCTATAGAGTAAAACACTTAAGACATACACAAATTCGGGTATTAAATCAACTAACTACTGCTATAGATCAGCCCACACCACCGCCGTGGACGGCTTCCACCTCCGTCTTTTGCTTGCTCTTTGCTCTATGCACTTTAGTATGACTACCTCCCTAAACCGTTCCCTCACAGACGTCATGATCACACCCTCAGGTGGAGGCACGGCGTATTTAACGGTGTCGTAACAATATGAATAATACATATGACGTTCTCGGAACTGTCGCATTGCGGCTCCTTGTTTAGGATTTATGACTCAGTAATCGCTAGTCATGATAATCTGGTCTGAGGCAGAAGAGTTGATGTAGTTATAACCGACATTGTTTTTGTTGTTGTTAGTTTTTTTGCAAAATGATCATGCATGTTTGGTAAAGGTGGTATAATCGCATAATCATGTCACCACCATCGAGTTATCATTCCTATCCATTACAATGTTTATGCAGCTCCCAAAACAAATCAACATCATCAAAAACCGACTTGAAGGGTCCAGTGAAGTCAATCCCATTCAATGGTGTCACATGAAATGGTAGAACCATTGGAGAAAGGAGAATACATTCATGTGTTTGTTGAGAAGAAACGTATATTAAAAAAAAAGCGACTGTAACTCCTAAAAAATGGTATTCGAAAGGGAAAGAAGTTGCATTTAGTATCCAGCAAATGATACAAATCTTGTAGCTCAAAAGGAAAACAAGAAAGAAACAAGAGTTTTTAAGCTGCAACAAGATCAGGTGTCTCAGCCTCAACGGACAACAAGGTAGTGTGAACCTTATCCACCCAACTATCTAGCTGATCCCTCAATGACTTGATCTGCGGTATCCCTAGCACCCTCGGTTGCGCCCATGACACATGCACCGTTCCATCCACCTGGTCTATTATTCCCTCTATCAAATGCACCTGCACAAAATCACCATATGATTTTTTATTCACATCAACATAATCTCCCTAAAAAGTCTTGTGTCTTCCCAATCTTATTTAGATTTCATATACTCATAGAAGGGATAGAGAGGAACACTCACGGATAAGCTCTTCATGAGAAGGTGCTCAACATCTTCAATTGAAAGCTTAGTACGCTCCGCAATGACACTCAACGGTATGGTCCTATCTTCAGCTGGTCGGCTGTTACAGATATGGTTTATAAACAATTTAAGCATCCACTCTTTTTTCTCCTATCTGTATATGCGTGTAAGAGATATGCTTAGAGAAGCAATAAATACCTGAAAATGATCTCAATAAGGCAGAGAATGTTGATCTTCTCTAACAGTTTCTTCTCATTCTCAACCAGTGCTGGTTGTGCGCTCAAGGCTGCATTGTGAACACGGCAGAGTTCTTGGTACTGAACCAAATCACCGTGGTTGAACGCCTGTAGAATGTGGTAAAGCCACTCCACATTTGTTCCAAGCAGACTCTTCAGCTGCCATAAGAGAAACGTAAACATGGTCACCATCATAAACCAGAATGGTTAGCCTCAGGCAAAGATAAGAAAAACAGGAAACTTCTTTTGATCTACAATTGTAAAATAAGAAGTTGAAATACAAACTTACAACTGGATGGGCTAATAGTTCCCCAAAGTTGTAAATATTCTCTCCGAGTAGAGCTGACAGCGACAGATCAAAAGCCAAGTCCTGCAAAGAAACCGAAGTATCCCATCTTAGAACTCTAATTGGTGAATACAAACTTGCTAGATGGCCATTTGGTGTAGAAAGACGGTATATATGAAACATTAGGACTGGATTTTAGAATAACTATAAGGACATACCAGCTTAAACGATTCAGAGAATGACTCTACAGACGTATACGCGAGGTAAAGAAGCGCATTCTTATAGAAATCAGAGAACTCTTGACGGAACTTATGGTACTGAGAAGACACCCAAAAGAAGTTGGCATAGACCGATGGATCGATGTCGGTCATACTATCAAGAGAGCTTTTCACATCGTCCAAGATCTTCTTGCACTCCTTCTGGTCACCTTGCTCAAGCTTGAACAAAGCAACCTGTGTTTCTATATAGCTGATCGGCTCACTGATCCGTGACTCTTTCGTAGCTCTAAGCTTCTCAATCACTCCTTGAAGATAACTAACCGCAGCTTCTTTCTCAGGGTACTGCCTGGAGACTACAACCGCGAAATGCGCAAGCTTCAGAAGGTTGATCTTCGTCTCAAAGTCAGTTATGAAGTTGTTGTAAAGCTGTATCAAAGCATCTCCAGCCTGACATGATTACATGAACATAAAAAACGTTTAACAAGTAGACAACCTAAGACACAGACAAGAACATAGCAACACAACAGTCTCTTGAATCTAGTAAGGTACTTAAAGATTCAAACTTTAAATCACAGAGTGCGATCATTAACCAATACAAAGCTTATTCAGTGAATCTGAGAAACACCCAACACATCAAACTCACTGTCGGAACGAACCCTTTAGATCTAATATAAACCCAAGTCGAGATCTATGAACCCTAATTCCCAAAACTACTAAAGGATGAAACTTTAAATAGATTATGGGAAAGAAAGTGACCTGAAAGACGGAGAGAGCGATGAACTGCTCGAGCTTGAGGGTGAGCTGGTGCCAGAGCTTCTTCTGGTACAGATCTGCGAGCGAATTGTACCACTCGGTAAGCTCTGGGTGCGCATTTTTCTGAGATTCGAGGTATTGAAGAGCAGCCATGGGAGATTGTCCGATTCTCGGAGAAGAGAAAGGCTCGATCTTGTATCGGTTTGTGGGAGTAGAGATTTCCGGAAAAACCTTTGCCTTTTAGTAAACTATTTTTCTTGTGCAGAAAGACAAGTATCGGGCGATAAATGTAATTAATAAATAGTATAAGGATTTTTCCGTAAATACCAAATACTAGTGCTAATTTACAATTTAAGGCTTAGAAAAGAATTCTGAATATAACATTACTGGACCAAAATCTATTATAGACCAAAAGGTCAATCTATCATGGATGGTGAAAAGACCATATTATCTTTAATGAAGGTTCAATGTGAACCATTATATCAAATAAGGCGAGATGTAATCTCAACCGTCCGATTTTTTGTCATTCCTCTTTCTCTCCTTCTCTCCTCTCACTTTCATTACACCATCAACTACCTCCCACGGAAATTCATTTCCTTCACCAACCAAAGTTCTCTTCTTCAAGCTTTCATCTACGGACCTTTAATTATGTTTCTTAGGGTTATTCTACAGCTTTCAACGTCTTGAAACAACTAATGTGCCTCGTCCTTGGTTTTGAAATTGTTTGGTAAGTGTATACTCTCTCCCTCTCCTTCTCTCTCACTCTTCTCTGCCTCTTTTTCTTCTTTATTTGTTTTCTTTTCGTTTTAGTCACATAATAAGTATGTTAACGTCATGAGTCAGATTTCAATGTTTAAAATATTGTTGTTAAAGTATGAATCTTGATATTGTAGATTAAATCATTTTTGACATTTGTATAACTGGTACAATTATTAAGTCGAAATTCACTAAAAACGGTTACACTAGTACAATTGACATAAAGTATACTAGTAGAGCTGATAGAACTAGTATTAGTGATATTGGTTATACGAAAATGTTAAACTAGTAAACCTGGTACAACTGACAAAAGTAACACTAGTACAACTAACATAACTAGTATTAGTGATATTGGTTATACGAAACGTTAAACTAGTAAACCCAGTACAACTCCAAGTAACATTGAATAAGAGTATGGGTAAAACTAGTATAACTTAGAAGTCATGTGTCAAGTCAACTTTGTTTAACTCGTATAACTTATAATTAGTGTTACACGTAAACCAATCTAACTAGTACTACTAGTATAACCAGTATTTTAGCGACAATATAACTCGTATAACTGGTATAATTTGTAAGTTGTAATGTTGATTTTAACTCCTTTTCAGGAACTATGGATGGTAGTGGAGCTGTGGTGATACATTTTGATCATGGTGGAGACCGAAATATTTCTACATTAGTTATGAAAGAAAAATCTGAGGAGATTACTTATTCTCGCTTGGTTGATAGAATAGGCAAGAAAATGAATATCGATGTAGCTGCGACGAAGCTTCAACTGAGTTACTATCCCTTGGTCGTGGATAATAAGAGGCTTTGTTATATTTTGGATGATGAAGATGTTTTAGGATATTTACTGGAGGTGGATAGAAAAAACCGGCGTAGTATCTTGCATGTGGAGGTTTGTTAACTTATTTGCATGATCTACCTTATATTTTTAAGGTTTGTTAACTTATTTGTTCACATACTTTTGGAAAACATACATCAAATGTGTTTTAACAGAATTGACGATTTCATTGTATTGGGGCAAAGATATGTACAGATAAAGAAGTGGTATAACTGAGGTAAGTTTAACTTTTATGTGGTACAATTGGTGTTTTCGATTTCACGGGCAAAGTACAACTATGTACAAACCGGTATAACTAAAAAACTAGTCCAACTATGCATAATTTTTTTCATTTTTATTTTGTATTGTGTTTAATGTGGTGCATCATGTTTTAAATGTGTTTCAGAAAATGAATATAAACAAGTTGTACTAGTTTTTTTAGTTGTACTAGTTTTATATTTTTTGGTGTAGTTGATGTTGTTTTACTAGTTGTTCCAATTTTTCCATGTAAATGCAATCTGTTTGGTTTAAATAACATAATTCAACTACAAAATCAGTTTTAAAACACACACATACATAGGTTTTAACAAACATAAGTAATAAGTTTTAACGAACATAAGTCATAAGTTCCAACTTCAAAATAAACATAAGTTTAAGCTATTCCATATAGTTATTAGTTCGCCTGATATGGAGACCTGAGCGGACGAGAAGGTTTATGTGACCTCTTCGACCTCGTCTCCTCCACATTAGCTATGTTTCCAGCAGCAGCCAACTCAGCAGCAACCTTCTCAGCTTCTTCTTTCTCGAGTTTCTCCATAGCTTCTGTCATCACGTCAAGTGTAGATGGTGCCTCCTCCGCATCATCATCTACAAGAAAAAACAACGAATTAAATTATGTCTTCAGGAGATTACATCTACAACATATATTTAGCAGCCTCTGTATCGGCCTGTTTCTCACCTTCCTCACCATCCTTAGCAGCCTCTGTCTCGCCTTCCTTCTCACCTATCTCACCATCCTTGGCAGCCTCTGTCTCGGCCTGCTTCTCACCTATCTCACCATCCTTGGCAGCCTCTGTCTCGGCCTGCTTCTCACCTTCCTCACCATAGCAGCCTCTGTCTCACCCTCCTTCTCACCTAACTCACCATCCTTGGCAGCCTTTGTCTCGGCCTGCTTCTCACCTTCCTCACTATCCTTAGCAGCCTCTGTCTCGCCCTCCTTCTCACCTAACTCACCATCCTTGGCAGCCTCTGTCTCGGCCTGCTTCTCACCTTCCTCACCATCCTTATCAGCTTTTGTTTCCCCTTCTTTCTCCCCTATCTCATCATCCTTATCAGCTTCTCTCTCTCTCTCCTTCTCAGCTATCTCACTATCCTTGGCAGCCTCTGTCTCGGCCTCCTTCTCAACCTCTACAAAAAACGAAAAAAAATACAACAAAACCAACCACAACACAAAATTTATATCACCGAGCAAAATGCACCTGCAATGTCTTTATCTGCATCAAGTCTTGTCGTGGTAGGAAAAGGACTGTTTAAATTTGCATCACCTAGTACATAAAACCATTTACTTCATGCATTACCTAATACACAAAAATTAATTTCAAAATCGATTACCTCTTCCATTTCCTCCTGAAGCATAACCGGTTCTAGGTTCACTAAACTAGAATGACCAACTTTCTCGTTGAATCTTGTCTTGTTCCAACTCTTTTACTCTTGCTGCTAAAAGAAGAATTGTTTCATCTCTCAATGCAAGTCCATCGTCCATTCTCTTTTTCAACCTCAACTCTGATTCGGTTACACTCTCACGATCTCCCTTGCCCCTTGCCACGCCCCCTGCCATGTCCCCTCTATCACCCTCTACCTCAACCCCTGCCTCGGTTTCCTGTTGTGTGGTAGGTCGGGTTCTCACATCCATCTCGAATAGATCTGGCCAGAAAATTTTACACCCCGGTTCCGAAAGGATCTTGTTCCAATTATCAATGGTTGCGTCTGCCTTATCCGAATCATCTATCAGTTGCACTTCTTTCCAAGTTCCTTCATCCATGATTTCATACTAAAGGTCTACTTCATATCCCTGTGGTTTCAAAATACTGGTAATAACCTAAAATATGACCATATAACACATTTAATTAACTATGAACTTGAATACAATAACATAAACAACAATTAAAAGAAAAGCTTTTACCGTTGTCTTTCCTAAAGTCCGATAAATCTCGTCCAATGGAAATCCTGTTGTCCCGGTCTTCTTGAACTTCCATTTGCACATTCTTGGACAACCATCAGAACAGTCTGGAACATGATCTCTGAATCTTTCCCTAAGGACAGGGATACATTCAAATGCCAAAATCTGCACATTATTTTACACAATCATATTAGTTATACTATAACAAATGTGCTTATAAAAAATACAACTCATATACCTCCAAAGGATTGATAAACCCAGGAAATACCCACTGTGCCATGTCTGGGATCCCATCACGGAAATGATCTCTCAAGTGGAAAATCTCCTTCATGCAATCATCAAAAGTGTAACGGCCCATGGAAACGTTTCGCAAAAATCCAGATCATCCAGACATCCGCTTTTGTCACTCTCAAACCTGTGTCCTTCTCCTTCTTCTTCTCTGCAGTCTTCTTCTCTTTCTTCTTAAAATGCTTTGTCACAAACTTCATTTTTCCTATGCTCGGATAGTTTTCTGGGTAGGCGTGGCAGTGTAAACCAGACAGGAGGCTATGTTCCCTGGTGGAGTATCTAATTGGTACACCGTTTACCCCAAACCAAGCTTGTCGATCATTTCCCGTATGCAAAGTACGAAGTAACAACATCCACAATCCCATCACCTTTATGTTTTCAGAATATTCCATGTGGAATAAATGCTTGAACTGGTGGTGATTTTTAAACCAATTCTTCTCTGACTCGTCAAAATATTCGATCGTCTTCAGAAAATCGTGTTGGTGGCATCTTGAGGAGAGCTTGCAACCCTTCTCATAGTCACTCGACTTGAAGAAAAAGCCAACAGGCATGTCAGCTTCTACAGCCGTATCGTCCCCCTCAACCTGAGAACAAAAATTATACATCAATAATGAGAAGCGTAGTTGTACCAGTTAGACAAATTATACATCAATAAAACCATTTACTTAAACAATTCTCACTAGTTATACTAGTTATCCTAAATTTGTTTACATCATATTATTATCAGTTGCACCTTTTTAACTCTTTTAGTGTACTAGTTATACAATACTCATTTTTATTAGTTAATCTAGTTATACTTTTGATAGTTGTACTAGTTATATTACTTATAAAAAGCGTGGTCGTACTAGTTATACTAGTTATACTTTTGATAGTTGTACCAGTTATATTACTTATAAAAAGCGTGGTCGTACTAGTTATACTAGTTATCCTAAATCTGTTTACAACATATTATTATCAGTTGCACTTTTTTAACTCTTTTAGTGTACTAGTTATGCAATATTCAGTTTTATTAGCTAAACTAGTTATACTTTTGATAGTTGTACCAGTTATATTACTTATAAAAAGTGTGGTCGTACTAGTTATACTAGTTATCCTAAATCTGGTTATAACATATTATTACCAGTTGCACTTTTTTCACTCTTTTAGTAGTACTAGTTATACAATACTCAGTTGTATTAGTTAAACTAGTTATACTTTTAATATTTGTACCAGTTATATTATTTATAAAAAGCGTGGTCGTACTATTATCTTAATCTGTTTATAACATAATATTACTAGTTGCACATTTTTCACTCTTTTAGTAGTACTAGTTATACAATACTCAATTGTATGAGTTAAACTAGTTATACTTTTGATATTTGTACTAGTTATATTATTTATAAAAAGCGTGGTTGTACTAGTTATCATAATCTGTTTATAACATAATATTACCAGTTGCACTTTTTCACTCTTTTAGTAGTATTAGTTATACAATACTTAGTTGTATGAGTTAAACTAGTTATACTTTTGATATTTGTACCAGTTATATTACTTATAATAGGCGTGGTCGTACTAGTTATACAGATTCTGTTTTACAACATTTTATTACCAGTTGAACTAGTTTCAATCTTTTAGTTGTACTAGTTACACTTTTTATATAATTACCACTTATTTGTTAGTTTAGCCCTATGATAAATATTCCTAAAACCATTTCAAATTGAAATATTTACCATTCTTGGAGTGTTATTGTCAATGGCAACATATCCAATGGCAGCCTCAGGTGTGTTTGAATCTTTGTTGTTAGATCCAATCTGCTTACGTTCTTATTTGTTAGTTAAATCTTATCATAAAATTTCCAAAACTATTTTAAATTGATTTGTTTACCGTTTTTGCGAGTCATTGTTGACGGCGGCATCCTCGGGTGAGCGTGACTCTCTGTTGTTAGGATTCTCCGCCTCACTGGTTGTTTGAGTATGTGATTTTTCTTGCTCAATCGGAAGTGATGGAGTTGGCGTACCTTCTCTATCATCCTGAGAAAGAGATTCTGTTGATAGTGTCGGGGAATGATCGGGATCGGCTGGTGGAGATGAGATCTGAGATCTGACGCCATTTGATAGGATTCGACGAGGACCCAACGTCGACACCACTATCTCGCTTCCTCTTCTTCTCTGCGGTATCAGTCTTTTTCTTCCCTGCATCTCTTTTTTTTCACGGCGATCCTCCCCTTTTTCACCGCCGCTTGTTTTTTTCTTCAAGGCAGAGTCCTTCTTCTTTTCCTCTGCAACTTTCTTCTTCTCTGACTTACCTTTCTTCTGCCTCAACATCGACTCGTTCTTCTTTTCCGGTGCACCTTCTTTCTTTGTATTTCCGGCGAGACGAGTCTTTGGAGCCATACTTTTTCAGCGAGTGACACAAAATAGAAAAATAGATGAGATTCAAGATGATTGTTGCAAAGTTTGATTAAGGAGTGAAGGGAGATTGAGAGATCGTCGTTTGAGAGAATAGAGATCTAAAAAGCTTGTGTTTGTTGGTTATGTTGAAGACCCCAAAAAAATAGGGATTTAGGGTTGATCCAATGCGGGCCGGATCGGATATTGGTAAATGGGTGGATTGGCTGGTTGGGTTTGTAAATATGTTGAAGTTTTAGATTTTATGGTATTTTAGATTTAATTTGGATTTATTATTAATTTATTAGAAAAATAAAAATAGAAGTGTCGTATTCAGATTTTTTTGTGTCCATTTGGTCCATCTCAGCATTTGATCCAACATTACTGCCTATTCATGAAGAATCAGAGAAGACAAACACACGTTTTTGTGGTTAGTCTCCTTCTTTTGAAGTTCCAAAACCAAAGAAGAGGTCGAATTGAGTTGTTATCCTTAGGGTTTATGAATAAATTGAGTTGCTATGGTCTTTCCCTATTTGGTTCCCGAGTTTTCATGTGGGGAGCTGATCCAGACAAGTTGAGTTCATATGCATGTTTTAACTCTCTCGAGCTGACTGCTTCATACTTTGTTTTGGTGTTTCATTTCAGAACCTACCCTCTGTTTCTGCTTCCCACCCATGATGTGATATCTGAAACGAGTGACAATCATTGATAGGAGAGTGATATCTGAAAGAGTGAAACGAGATTGTTCACTCTCAACATTCAACATTTTGCTAGCATCTTCCGGCATTTGTAGCATACTTAATTATTAATGACTCAAAACCTAGTTAGCGATTTCCAGAGAAGTTACTACTCAAAATTAGGATTGATATAGTTGATTTCCTAATTTTGTTATTTAACAAAATACACTTTTCAAGTTTTATTTTACAATCATGATAACCACTTATTTGGGAAAATATGGATTGCCATCAAGCAGAGCTTTATGGGCAAAAAGAGTATCAAATCATTATCCTTATAAAGAGAACTTATGATTAAGTCAAAAGAAATCCTATAAGTTTCTCCTGGACCAGTGAGTTGTTGGTAAAATGATTCAACATGCCTGAGGAGATATTTTGACAAATAATAAAAGATACTACTCACTGACTTTCATGATCTGAAGATGAAGTAGTCCTCCCACCATTCCAGATTTATATTCAAATGAAACACCATTTGGAATTTGGGATTTTTGATGCTGGACAAGTGTGGTAAATCAGATAAAGCACCAATGTATGTAAGTTTAGAACTGTAAATACTGTATAAATATGTCGAGATTTGGAAGTTGAGAGGAATGTGACAAACCTGGTCTATAACAAACTCAATTTTCTTCTTCTACATTAGCGCTTCCTAGATGTTGAATGTTGCTGCTTCCTAGATGATGAATGCTCTACCATCTAGCAACAATATACTAGTCTATATCAACTAATGAGAGGTAAGCAGTCAGACTGGTCCGGTGAATCTAACGGCCAAAAATCCCAAAAGTGTTATGGGCCGGTAGTAAACATGTTACCAAACTTTTAAATGATTTGATGGTAAAAAGTTTCGAATTCGTTACATTTGTTACACATTTGCAACATGACTGCCACAATTCTACCTGTAATTCTTCGCAAATATAAGGCCGGTAAAATAGATATAATAATTTAGACCGGAAGTTCAAGCTTCCAATGCTTGGTGTTAGGATCAGCGCACTGGACACAAGTAGTTTCCAAGTAACAAGGTAAAGCTAATGTAGCTATTTTTTGGAGGAAGATAAACAAAAGATACCTTTATTCTGTCGTGCTTTTCTTTCTTGTTAAAGATAGCAACACGTAAACCATCTGCAGAATAGATTTGGCAAGCACAAAATAAATTGTAAAAGCATAAGTGATAGTAGAGTCGAGGGTTAGAAAATTAGCTTGGCATATATTCACAACAAATCATATCAAATGTCTTTATCTTGCGAAAAGAGATTGAAACTGTTGTTAAAAGCTCCTCTTACACAACATCCCTCTAATTTAATTGTTAAAAAGTGAATGTACATTATACTTGATTAATGGAGTTATTTAAATGTAAACTATAATTAATCCTCTCTCTCCTCTCCTAGAGAGAGGTTTCTCTCTAGAAAACTCTATACCTCTTATCAAATCAAAATCTTCCAGAGGATAGAGTTTGAGAGGGAGAGAGCTTTGTTTTGTTTTGTTTATAGTAGTTTCGATTAATAGATCGACTTTTGTTCCGCTTTGTCGGATTAAACTTTTCGCTTTGGCGATTTTTCTTTTCACTTAGGTGATTTTGTTGTGTTTCAATCAACAAACAGAGAAGTTCTTCAAGTTCTTTTATTTATCTATGTTCTTGGTTGATTTAATAAAATATCCGATTAGTTTCGGAGTTATGTGACGCTTCCTCTCTTGTATTTCAATTTGATGTATTTTTCGTTTACCAGAAACCATCGTATCCCATATGTTTTTCAAAATTTTCTTTTCTTTATTGGTTATCCTCAGTCTTTTTCCCTGATGAAATCAATCTTTGCTATTGTAGAATTTAGGCAAAGTATTCTTAGGGAATGAAGATTTGAGTTTTTCATGTTTGTCTTCACAATTTGGTCCAGCTTAAGAAGAGTTGAAGCTTACTATAAGTGTAGGTGTTTCAACGATGGCTGTAACTAAATTGGTCGAAGCTTCTTGTATATGTCACATCCAATGAAGAAGATGAAGATTTTGAGAGGCATTGGCATGGAAAGGGAAGCGATCAAGTGGAATCAAGCTTCTAAGAGGATTATCTTTGAAAATTGTTCAGTTCAGGCCACCGATGAGTGAGTCGGTGCCAGATCTGACGACTCTGCAACTTCTTCCCTTCGTCCAACACATGGCGTCCAGGAAGCTCTAAACTCAAGACACGTTGAAAGGCAGAAATCTTTAATTGATCAATTTAGGGGGGGTTATTGGGAGATAAATTTATGTAGAGTTGGTGGATTTTAAAAGTTGATAGATTTCATAAGTCATGTGGATTATGAAAGTACGTATATGTTGACTTATGAAATTTGATCATAATTTTTCAAGATTGCTATAGATTTTCTTGAACTTGTATTACTTCTTTTTTATCATTATTTTTGGTCATTTTATTTTTAAACTTGTATTTCTTGAACTAGTTTATTTTCACAAAAAGCCTCTAAGAAAGAAAATGACCAATAAAGGTTTCACTAAAGGGTAAATATATTATTATACCTCTAAAGTTAACTAATTTAGACTTGGATTTTAGATTTAAGGGGTGGGATATTGGAAGTGGAGTATAAATTATAAGAAATAAAAAAATTAAAATTTTAAAATAAAATTTTAAAATAGTTTCAAAAAGCATTTTCTAATTTCAAAAAAAAATCTGAAAAATAAAAAAAAATTGAAATTATTTTTTATAAAAAGTTTCGACTTTTAAAACATAAAATCTGAAACTGTAAAAAATATTTTATTTTTATTTTTATTTTTTATTTTTATTTTTTATTTATATTTATATATCTATAAAACAAAGGGTAAAAGAATATTTTGCGTCTATAAAGCAAAATCTATTATTTTCTAGATGTTTTTATCACATGGATTTTGAAAATCTTATGAATATATGTGATATTTTGAAAGTTGTGTCTTATGAGTAAATATATAGAGAATTCATCTCCCAATAACACTAGATTTAGTTAGAATTAGAAAATCAACAATAACTAAACTTTTTGAATAACAAGGGATTTGAATGGATTTTGAGAATTCTTATACCAATAACAATAGATTTTACTAAGACTTTTAAAATCCTTGAACCAATAACAATGGAATCTCAAAATTCTCAAAGTCAATGAGAATTCACTTACCAATAACCGGGCTTTTTGTTAGATTTAATATTGGGCTTTATTTGAAAAGGGTTCAATTTGATTTCACTTGTAAATGTAATGTCCATTGGGTACATGTTTCTATTTAGTGGAAAATGGGTTGACAAAAAAAAAAATCGAGTTATTTAAATTATGTCATGCCAAAAACACGTGACCTCAATACACGTGAACAGGGCTGATTTTGGATTTTAATTTAGACAATTGTTATGTTAAATCTATGGGCAAATCTCTTGGATAACTTTTTTTAAGTTTTTGTCACAAAAATAATTTTTAATAACAAAAATAACAAAACTAATCTTTTTATTTTTAAAATATTAATATTTTTTTAATTTTTTTTAATTTTAAACATCACCCCTAAAACTCCATCTCATAACTCTAAAACTTAAGTTTAGATTAGTTAACCCAAAAAATATAAATATATATTTATACTCTTTAATAAATGTTATTTTTATGATTTTCTTTCTTAAAGATTATTTTTGTGATAAAAACATTTTTAAATATATCTTAGAATATTTCTCTAAATTTATTCTAATTACATTAAGATATTTTAATATTAAGGGGATAACTCAGTTGGGAGAGCATCAGACCGAGGATCTGAAGGTCGCGTTCGGTCATGCTCATCTCAAATCTGAGCACATTGTGTATGTGGACCGTAGTATCAACGGAATTCTAAAAATCAACGTACTCTCCTCACGTTTTCTTTCTCCCGGCCAGAAGACGGTAAACGGAGAACCACTAGTTTGATTTTTGCTCAATAAACCAAAATTGAAATTTAGAAAGCATTAGACCGACCAAAACCGATCATACCGAACCGGTAGTAGAAGATAAAACCTTATCCATTTTCTCCCACTCGAAACAGAACAGAGAGAACACACACAAAAATCCGATGCTTCTCTCTCTGTAAGAATAATTTCGTGTCTTGGTTCATGTCTGGTCTGATTCAATGGCTTCTGTAACATGTCCCTTCAACCTCTCTAATCATCCCAGATCGTTTTTCAAGGTAGCCTTCTCTGTCTCTTTAATGATATCAGTGTACTTAAATTATGCTGAATCAACTCGCTCCTTCTCTTCTTTCTATCGACACCAACCTGGTCTCATTGATCGATACAAGGATTCTGATTCAAATCGTTCTTTCTGTGTTCTTCATGCTTGTTTCAGTTTGCTGCTATTCCCACTATCTGGGTTTCAATGTGTATTGAGCTTTATCCTTTTGAAATTGATTCCACTTTCGCAGCTTGATGAAAGTATAGAAAGACGGAGAGAATGGAACGGTCAAGTTCCCAGGTCTCGTACTTGCGACAAGCGCTTAGAGATATCGCGTATAGCTCCATTACAAGCAACAATGAACAGCCCGAGAGGCTTTGGACCTCCACCTCCTAAGAAAATCAAGAAACCCAAAAAGTCAAAACCCGGAAACCAGAATGATGATGAAGAAGATGACCAAGAGGAAGACGATGATGAAGATGAGCGTGAGAGAGGTGTGATTCCAGAGATAGTGACCAACAGAATGATAAGCAGAATGGGATTCACTGTTGGCTTACCACTCTTCATTGGTCTTTGTTTCTTCCCACTCTTTTACTACCTCAAAGTGGGATTGAAGATCGATGTGCCCACATGGGTTCCGTTTATTGTTTCCTTCGTCTTCTTTGGTACGGCTTTAGCTGGTGTGAGCTACGGGATCGTGTCATCGAGTTGGGATCCATCGAGAGAAGGTTCCTTGTTAGGCTGGAAAGAAGCTAAGAAGAACTGGCCTGTCTTTTGGCAGTCCTTTTGGAACTCCTCAAGTAAGAGATAAAACAAAAACAAAACAGCTCTTTGATCTTTTCTTGAAACCAGTACAAGAGGAGTTTCTATATAATTGTCTTTATGCAATCTAAGATTCTGCTAATCAGAAATGAATTAGATAGTACTCAAAAGCAACTACACAAGTAGTCCCAAGTCGAACTTTATTGCAAACCATGAAATCAAGCGTCACGTATAATACAAACCATCACACAACTGAAAGTATGAAAAAAAAAAATAAAACAAGGAACTGTAGACGACACAGAACTGAAAAGGAGATTTTAAGTTTTTTTTTTTTTATGAAATGACGACTTAAGGGACAAAGCAGAGTATATATTATAAGATACTCATAAGAGTAAAATGTTTACTGTGTTGAGAGGTTTTTTGGTCAGCCGGCGACTTTCCTACTGTAGGCACTGGTGGCGGGTTGTGTTGGTCTAAGGAACATGTCACGTTTTTCTCCTACACAGCCTGCCTTCATCGGGGGTGGCTTCAGCTGCTGTTGCTGCATCACAGACACAGAGTGTCTTCGAGACACGGTTCCTCTGACCGTCATGTTCGAGAGTTTATCAGCAGTCTCAGATACACCACGCGCGACCCGGTTCTTGTGCAATGACGAACCTGCTGCAGTACCTCCATCTGAATTGATTTTGTTTTATCAAGATTAAAGAAAAATAACCATTGTACGTGTTACAAGAAATAAGAGTGGTTTTAAGGTTTAACTTACGAGGACTCTTCCTTCCGGGAGGTCTGTATTTGGAGTCTTTGACAGAACTTCTCACCGGTTTAGTGTTCCTCGTACCATCTTGCTTAGCCATATCTAGTTTCCGCTGGACGCCACTGCCAAAAGCAGCACTCGGCTTTGGAGAAACATTGTTGAATGGCTTGGCAAGAGACACTGTGTGCCGTTTAACTGATTGGTGCTCGAACGATCCTCTTGGCCCGACTAAAAAGAAACAAGTATGAAATTTAGTTTGCACCAATCTCAAAAGCAGTTATAATAATCCACATGACAATCAACAAACATAAAAAAATACCAGGCGGAGGAGTTCTCGCAACAGATGGCTTGGGTCGGAGAGATGGTGGGACATAAAAGCAACTCTGCCACATGAGAACACGTTTAGATCAACTGATCAAGGAAAGTCATATCGTCGAAGGAGATACTTTATGGTATACCTGAAAGAACGGGTGCTGCAGAGCCTCTGCAGCAGTCGGTCTGTTGCATGGATCCCAGGAGCAAAGCCGCTGAACGATCATGAAAAAAGGTAGACATTGGTAGTCAGAAAATAAAAGAAATATGTCCAAAACTATAGGGAAACTCCTTTTAAAAACTGTTTAGTTACCGTGATAAGATTAACTGCATCTTCACTAGCAGATGGCAACAAGCTTGAAAGAGACACACCAGAAAGCTGCAAGATGACAACAATTAGTCACTACTACAAAGAGAAAAAGAAAACTACTGAGGCTCAAGACACATTACCTCAGGGAATTGATAGTTTATGGTGTTAGCAAGATTAAGTCCCTCTAACCAGGTCTCCTCAGTTGGACTGCCTATGACACTGCAGATTTTGTAGATTTCATCTGCTTCACTGCAAGGTAAATACAACAATATTTTCACTTGTTTATTCGCATTTAAACCTGCAACATTTCTAATCACCAAAATACAAATTCATCACTGCTAAATTACCTAGCCCCTGGAAATATAGGACGAAGAGACAACAACTCAGACATTATAGCTCCCATCGCCCACATATCTGGAAAAGAAAAAGGAACATTTGGCACATTGTTTAGCACTAGACCAAATGTAATATAATTATTTCTTACTACAGTATGGACACTAACCAACTTTTGACGTGTAGACATATGACTGTAGGAGTACTTCCGGTGCCCTGTACCTATTAGTACAAACACTTTTGGGTCAGTATGGCAGCAATGGTATAACATTTAATCGACCTAATAGGTAATGAAAGACTCATTGCAACACAAAAAGAAAAGTGAAACTTACCAGCGTGTAGAAACATACTCGGTAAAAGGTGGACTCGAATTAACCTCCCGTGCCAAACCAAAATCAGCAATCTTGATGATGTCTTTAGAGACTAATAGATTTTCTGTAACAACCAACACAGTATAAACATATATTCTTGACAAACCATTGAACCATGATTACTATAAAGGCAAAGTAACTAAAGTCCATATTGTCTATCTTCATAGTGGATGTTTGAAGCTTTGTATAAATTGACACCTCCAGGCCATCAATTACCTGGCTTAAGATCGCGGTGGAAGTAACCACGCTGATGCATATAAGAAAGGCCTTGAAAGACTTGAAAGCACCAGTTTCTAATAACGGCTTCTGTGAAATGTTTTTGTCGATCTTTCATAAGCTGATAGAGGTTGCAATCCTGATCAAGTAAGAATGACATGTGCAGAATCAGTGAAATTGATTAACGTGTACGCAGATAATAGCAAATTACAAGCAGGAAGAAGTATACCATGTACTCAAAGACAAAGTATAGGATATCATGTTCTCGGATGACTTCCTTCAGCTTCACGATGTTTGGATGATTCATCCTCCTAAGCGACTGATAGGAGAAGAGGAAAGGCATAAGTAAACATACACTAATTAAGACAAATGAGCATCTCAACAAAGGTAATTCACTACCTTCACTTCTCTCAGATTAATACATTCATCCCACGAGTAGTACTTCTTTTTCATTTTCTTAATTGCAACCTGCTCATAGAAAACTTTAGTTGCTAAGAAAATTAAGCACAGACCATTATACAAGCATAGATAGATCTCAAAGAAAGTAACTTACAACTTCACCCGTCTGCTTATTGATAGCTCGCCAAACAGTACCAAAAGTTCCATCACCAACCTCTTTAATTAACTTGTACCTTAAATTCACAAGGCAAGAAGAAACTGAATACTCATACGCAATAATTTAAAGGAACAGATACCAAAAAGAAGAAGTTGAGCGAACTGTGAGATACCTGTCCATTGTCTTTCCAGTAAAGCAAAGTAGCCTCTTTATTTTATGTATGTAAAGAACTTCTGAAAGATTTATATAGCATTAATCTTCCAGTTGTTCGTAGCAAGGACTGAACACCAAAGCAGTAAAATCAATGATTCTCCAGCTGGGAAGACTGACTGTTATTTACTTAGAGCACCAATTGGTTGACCATTAACGGAAAAGAAAGACAGCAAGAGAAGAGTAAAACACATACTGAGAACTCAAAGACACAAAAGAACCAACAAGAAAGAATGTGTTGGCTAACAGGAAGGACCCAAAGCTCACAACATTTCACTCAAAGGTTCAGACTCAAAACTCAAAAAAAAAAACAAAAAAAAAAGAAACTGTTAAATCCTTCTTCAACCAGCGCCCATAAGAACAAGATATGGAAGAGAGGACTACCAAATCTTTTTCCGCAGGGAGAAGATTAAGAGGTTTCTCTAGGACTATAAGAAGGAAGAATTTGCAGACTTCAGCCCTGCAAAAGGAACAAAAAAGGCAGACATTTTAAGTCCTCTTAAAAATATGAAGATGTGTGCAATGTATATCTGACATCCTTTAAACTTGTCTGCAATTTCTCAGACTTCCTTATTTTGCATTTACTTGTAAACCTCCAACTGGACTATTTACAAGGAGCTAAACATGTACTAAAGCATAGCACGAGCTAAAGTTCCAACAATGGCAGTCATCTAAGGAGGGAACAAAACAAAAACTCTCAACAGCTAGAAGAGAAAGCGATACCTGTCTCAGAAATTTAACCACTAAGTGCAGTTAACGAAAGAGCCGACAAGGAAATCAGAACGAACAAGAAACCGCAAATCGAGCGCTTCTTGGAATGAGAAAAGCTGATGACGATAGCAGCTTGGCCAGACGAAAACTTGCTCCATACCCTCAGAAGAACACAACCCACTCAAAACTAAGCCTGATATAACCTGTACCAATCAAACCAAATCCAACACTGAGATATAAATCAAACCAACAATCCGAACGATAGAGATCAATCTCACATCCAAACACCTAGCAGGAACCAATTCAAATGCAGATTCGATCAAAAACCTTATCAATAACCACAACGTAACCCTAAAACTCGATAAGAACATCTAATCCAGAATCGAAGAGACGAAACCAGATCCAATCTGATCAAACGCGAAAAACAGCAAAACAAATTGATAAATCAAATTCGCAATAGCCAAATCAGGAAACGAAGAGACGGAGATCGGCGATCAGATACCTCAGAGCCAACAGGCATAACCACCGTCGCCGACGACGGAAAGAGACGGCATCCAGAGCTTCTTCTACCTCTTTTTATACTTATCGATTTGAGTCCAACAAATATCAAAATCCTTTCCGCCTCCACTTCTCTCTCTCTCTCTCTCTTTCTCTTTCTCCGTTCCCTTTCTTTGTGCGATTCTCTCGTGATGACCAAAAAAAAAAGATCCAACAATTTATATTCCCAAAGCTATAAAGAGAATATTTTGTTCCTTTCCTTTCGCTTGCTTATTGAGTCAAACTCTTTTTATTTACACAATAATCAAGCATCTATATTTATTCTTCTATTTTAAAATCAATTTTAAATTTTAAGAATCCCTTAAATTAATACATTCTATAATTTATTAAATATTATGAATTGAAAACTATTTAAATTTGCATATGAGAAATACATAGAATTAAAAAAAAATTCAAAAGAGAAAAAAAATTAAAATAGATTTTATTAAAAAATATAAATATTCATTTATGAAAAATTGTCAAAATACCAATTTTCACGTTTAAGTTAATCACTTTTATTTTTATTTTTAAGATAAAAAATACACTTATAATCTTTGGATTAATTAATCTAAAACTTATGATTTATAAATGAGGAGTGAGGTATGATGGGTTATGGTTTAGGAATGTAAAATTTAGGATAAATTAATCTATACTTAGGTCTAAAGTTATGGAATGGGATATTGGAGGTGAGATTTAAAATTAAAATAGAAAATAAAAAGTTTCAAAATTTTCATAATAAAAAATTTATTTTAGTTATTTTTTCCTTGAGATCTGTTTTGGAGAATTTTCATGTTTACCACATTAATGGTACCATTTTTTATTTATATATTCATTAAAGATATATTTTTATAAATATTATTTCTTAAGAGATAATTTTTTTAAAATTAATTAGAATTCTAAATTTTACATTTCTAAACGATACTCCACCCTACTTCACTCATCAACTTTAAATCCTAAGTATTAGATTAATTAACCCAAAGATTATAAGTGTGTTTTTCTTCTTAACAAAAAAATAAAAGTGATGAAGGTAAACATGAAAAGTGGTAATAGGAAAGTGATATTTTTGACAATATCTCATCTATTTTGTGACAAAAACTTAAAAATGTCTATTTGAGAGATTTTCCCTTTGCATATAGTCTTTAGTAATTTATTTTTGGGACTAAATATATATATTATTTGAGAAGTGAATTTGTTAATTTGTTATACTCTCAATAATTTTAAGCTTAATCATATTTTATGTTTAATTATTAATCTTAAAAATGATGTTAGAT
The DNA here is from genome assembly GCA_905132765.1 of Moricandia arvensis. Classification (NCBI taxonomy): domain Eukaryota; kingdom Viridiplantae; phylum Streptophyta; class Magnoliopsida; order Brassicales; family Brassicaceae; genus Moricandia; species Moricandia arvensis. The sequence continues at coordinate 40,984 of CAJHQP010005416.1, forward strand.
TTAGTTGATAATTTATGGAAGAATTTCAAGTTTACTACTTTTACTTTTGTTGTATCACTTTTCATTTTTACTTTCATTAAAAAGATATTTTCAAAAATACCACTTGTTTAAGATGCAAATTTTTTTAAAATTAATTAGAATCTTAAATTTTATATTCCTAAGCTCTACCCCACCCTACACTATCCCTTAGCTCTAAACCTTAAGTCATAGATTAATTAACCCAAATATTATAAATGTGTTTTTTCCTCTTAAAAATAAGGGTAAAAGTGATTAAGATATTTTTGAAAAGTGGTACAAAGAAAGTGATATTTTTAACATGGGAAATTGTCAAAAAATATCAATTTCCTTGTATCACTTTTCATTTTTACCTTAATCACTTTTATTCTTATTTTTAAGAAGAAAAAAACAAATTTATAACCCGCATTTGCAAACTCATGTAACCGCACCCATAATTACTGCATTCATACCAGTCAAACATTTAGTCATGGTTTATGAAAAAATTATCAAAAAGAAAGTGGAATACCATAAGTTTTCCTTGTTAATGGTTTCATCAAATAGTATTATTTGGAGGGAAATAAATTCAATTTATTAAATCGGCCTCCGAATTTGCACTTAGCGAAATTCCGAACATGGACTAAAATCACAAAAACAAAGCTGTTTACCTCTAACGATATGTTTGCTTTTTATCCGTTAATAGATGTTGGAACGATGCAAGAGATTAATATTTTCCTTCAGCAAGAAGAAAAGAAAAAAATTTGTTTATAATTTGGATTAGTAGACCAACAACGTCTCTGTTTCAAAAAGAAAAAAAAATCAACAACGTCTCTGTTTCAAAAAGAAAAAAAAATCAACAATGTCTCAACGTGTAAAACAATGCAACTAAAGATCTCGAATCGATATACCCAACACTGGAGCAATCTCGAACTTAACCATTTAAATAAAAATTAAAGTTACAATTTCTTGAAAATCAATAATATATTTCTCACCTAGAATATACTATAAGAAAAATTAAAAGCTGATAAATATGCTGGAATAATAAAAAAGAATTTGTAGCTTTAAACAATTTCCTTGGCTTTGAAGCAAGGCAAAGAAGTGAAGAACCTATGGTTGTTGTAGTGACTTTGTTCTCAAGAAACCTCCGGACAACACACAAAAAGCTTTAAGTTTAAGCTTTGGATTTGTCCCCCTTCTTAATCTAAACAATCTCAGTCTAACATGGATGAACAATATGTTTTCTATGAAGAATATGTTTTCTATGAACAATATGTTTTCTATGAAGAATATGTTTTCTATGAACAATATGTTTTCTCTGATAAAATAATTTATAAAAATTTAAGTTGTATACAAAGATTGATAATGTATTCGGCCCATTTGACTGTGACAAATCATAGAATAAGTTTTCAACTCTCGAGAAACACGTATATAAGTACAACTCGCAAGTTATTAATAGGCAACCTTAACAAATTTTAGGGCAAATAACTTACCCAAAAACTTTTTCTACTCTCACAAAAATATAGGGTAAATTTTTGGATAAAAAAAATCGAAATACAAATTTCTCTTTCCTCATAGATTATCTATTTTGACAATTAAAACTTAGTCTTACCAATTCAAGACTAAAAGTTGCCCATTTAAAAATTCACCATTTATTTTTGGGTTTACTTATGTACACACCCCAAATTAACCAAACCCACACTCAGTCCTTTCAAACTTTCAATTTCTTTACTGAACCCCCTAAAAATTAACTTATTCATCAATTATCTCTCCAAATGTTGTTTTCCTAAGAAATTCCACAAAGTATTTAATTTCCTCTTAGTTGCGATTAATTATTTAAAAGCATTTAGGCAAATCACGTTTATGTTTACCCTAACCCACTCGATAATCTCTCTACCCAACCTTAAAACCCAAATAATGTTAAAATGAGAAAACATTATTTATGGTTCACTACTTTACGTGAAAAAAAAATTAAACAACAGATTGTTTAGCTAAAGTTCACTTTTGCAGTTGTTGTCAACAACATAGAACAAAACTCAAGTACATGTGCTTTAGTAATAAGAAATTAAGAGCATGTCCATTAAAGTGACTTAAGGGGGTCCTTAGCAAAAAGTGGTGGTGGGCCCCACCACTTTTGTTAAGGACCATTCCTAAAAACCTCTATTTAAGGACCGGTCCTTACACTGTTTCGTGGACCTCACTGACACGTGGCGGTCCACGATTGGTTGGATTTATTTTTTTTTTTTTTTTTAAAAAAAATCGAAAAAAAAAAAAAAAAAAGAAGTTAAGGACCCCATAGGGGTCCTTAACCAATGGAGATGCTCTAATGTCTATACCAAACTACTTTTTCAGTGTCGATGGAGCGGTGGTTTGCTATGTTGTTCAGACTTGTCTCTTGGCATATTATTACTATTGTGGGAAGAGTTTGATTAAATTACACACAAAAAACTTGATGGTGTATTCATATACATAAAACAGATGATTATTGACACATACTAACAAATCTTACTAACTTCTCAGCCAATTAACAACAATTGGAAAATCTTCAACATTTCTTTGTTTTTACTTGTTTTGGGCAAACAGAAATGTGATGAAGGGAGACAAAAGTTGATATTGTTTTATATTTCGTATCTGGACGTGGCTTGAATGTTGAAGTCGGGTTTCACCATGTTCTAGACCCGGTCCGACATCTCAACCGAACGAATTGAAGCCCAAATTGAGTATCAATAAGGCTCAAGAAAAGATCATAGGCCCACGAAGACTGAAGTCTACATCGTGCTAAATGAGTCTTAAACACCGAATTTGGGGAGTCAAAGCATAACACCAAAACATTGAAACATTAAAGACTTCCATAAAGACGTATGATTCATGCCGGAAATCACGTTGTCGTTACGATACACCTCCAAAAAACCTATAAAGAAGGAAGAAAATTACATAAAAGGGAATTCAATTTCTCTTTCAATAGTTAAACTATAGTCTCAATGCATTCATATATATTCTCATGTCCTTAGATATTTTTTGTATTCATCATTTACTTTCAATTTATCATTAATAAAACGTCTATCTTCTATAGTTATTTTTAGTATAAGCTTTCCTATTTAAAATAATTCTTTCAATAAGTGACCGAAAATGTAAACTCTGAATGAATTTTGCGATTCAACATTGAATTATACAAAGTTTTACTTTTGGTCTCAAGAACCCCTAGAATCATCACAAACACTACCGTGAATGCACAAATAATCGCTCATAGAGTGAAAGTCCCCCCCCCCTTCTCCCTCCCCATTAAAACTTTTTATACTTCACCTTTTCTCTCGTGTATCTTCTAGACCCCTCTCTCTTGTCTTTTTCTCTCGTGTATCTTCTAGACCCCTCTCTCTTGTCTTTTTCTCTCTCTCTCTCTTGTTATTGCTTCAACTTCTCTAAATTTGAATAGGTTTGTCTTTCTCGGGTGGTATTCATTTTAAACGTGTCGTAAAAGCATTGTTGATTAAAACACACATTTAAAAGGAAATCAGAGAATTTGTGGAAATGCATAGAAAAATAAAGTTTAGAGGAATAATTGATGTAAATCTACGGGGTTAATTAAAGAGATTGAAAGTTCGTGGGAGTGAGTGTGGATTTGATTAGTTTGGGAAAGGTGAAGAAGTCAACCATCTCTTTTACGATATTTTAGCTTCCCCACTTTGGCACGGACTGAGATCTGACGTGCGAAATATCTCAAGCTTTATTGTTCTCGAGGCTACTCAACGTGACTGATCCAAACGCTCATATTTTATCGTTCTCGCATATAACGTAGACGATTATTATAAGGATATTATGGTATTATAGTACTGATCGATCCACTAATTTAGCACACAGTTGTTGACTATCATTAGTAGTAGGTATAACGTGGGAGATTAATATAGTAGAGTATTATATTGTCATATCACTTATGAAGGTCTGAACCGATCCACCAATGTAGCCAACTTCAATAGACTATAAAATAGTAGTAATATACAGAAATATTAGACATCAATGGAACTATCTATTACATTACTGAATTGTTTGAAGATTGACGAGCTCGTTAATGGCTTCATCTTACGTCCAGCTTCTGCTTCTTGCTCTTGCATCACTCCTCTTCTTACCGGCTTTGTGTGCTGTTGATTTTGGGTACTGCAATAGTAAGTATCTATCTGCTAGTCTTGATTTTTATTCTTTTCTTGAACATCTACTCTTCAATCATTGAACAATTAATAACAATCTTGGCATTGTTAAACCCAAAATAATAATAATAATAATAATAATAATCAATCTCTACGAATGTTGTAGAAAATGGATACGATTACGGTAACTTCAGTCGTGTAGATATCTCTCCGAACCCGGTTGGACCTGAAGACGACTACCTAAGCATTACTGTATCTGGTTATGCAAGTACGCAATGTTTTTTTTGTTTGTGATCTTCCATAGTTTTAGCTCTCTCTTTTTTCTTTTACAGTTTCTAATATATTTTCTTGATAAAATACTTTATGTATACAGGCAAACAAATGAACAATGTAACTATAGAAGTGTACGCTAAGTCAAAGAAAACTAATGACCTTCTAGGAGTCTACAATATCTGTAAGGTGGGTAATGGATGCGTTATTAGATCTGGCTTCTGTTCTGGTGTTGAATGCCCTATTGAAGCTGGCACCAAGTTTGTGTTACCCATTCCCGAAGTTCAAGTGGATGACCTTGAGGTATTATTCTTAATTTTTTACTTATTATATATACAGTTTCAAACTAGAATTGGTCTATCAAGTCGCCAAAAGAAAAAAATTAGGGTTTAAATTTTAGGAATTTAGAACTTTTGATTATTGAAAAGTATCAACCATGATTCATTTTTTTTACTATGGATGGTTTGGTCCGTATGATTCTGGTTTAAAATTTAATTAATTATTTTGTTGTTATTTTTTTGTTTAAATTAGCTATACAAATCAACTTTTGTCTTTTTGACAAAAAAAAATTGGATTCTGTTTTTTTTTTGGTATACACAGTTTATGTATCACTTGAAAATACAATGTATATTTTTTTTGTATACACAGTTTATGTATCACTTGAAATCATATTAAAATATGGTTTGGTTTAAAAAAACTTCTCTTTAAAAAAAAAAATTACTCCTATGTATTTGTTTTATATAATATATGAGGCAAATATATAATATATGTATATACTGTGATCGTTCCTTAATCCTAGTCAGTAATAATTGAAATCGCATTGAAAGACCACTAGGACCATTAAGGTTTCATTAACATTGTTTTCGACTGATGATCTCTTTTTAAACTCTGTGAAGGATGACTACAAATATGTCGTATCT
>CAJHQP010005417.1:0-46304 GCA_905132765.1 Moricandia arvensis
CGGGTTCTTTCGTCGAGCCTAGTAGGTTTTGTCTCATCATACAAAAAATGGCAACATGACATCCACGATTAGTCTGAAAAATGCCAACTGCAAATAATTATTACCGTATAACCCAGAATCAATAAATCATACGCATAAATTCTTAAATCATACGTACGACTTAAACTTCTCGACAAGACTGACGCAAGTTTCATCATGTTACGCAGTTCACTATAAACCCACAACGCTTACAACTAAAAAACGGCACATAAGGAACTTTTTTGCATAACAAATACTTCCTAGAGCTATACGAAAGATCCGTGACTATACACCGAAATATAAATCTCAGGGGCCCGACTCTTCACAAGGCACAGTGAAGGAAGTCGCACATTCTCAGGGTCAAATTTACGCGACATTGGTCTACTCCTCGTTATCTAATCAAACAATTTAACTTCCAACACGAACAACAAATGCTGCCCGCCATTTCTCTGCTGTAAGGTTAAAACAACCGTTTTGATGCAACACGTCTTTAAGCCCGTCAGAACATTTTTAGCACGACATGGTGGCATACGCAAGAAAAACTCGACCTTCGACATAGCGAGACTTTGCTGACGCGTCGCGGAGAACTGTTTTTTATCAAAACTTTCTGAAACGGAATGCTCACCGTAAAAACAGTCAATCCGCAGAGTATAGAAACACACACACACACACCTTCCTTAACCATTTATCCTTTCGGCGAACGATTTTAAAACGCTAATATCTACCAAACTTTGTGCTGATCACAACAAACTCTCAACGTGCCTAACGACACTAAGCCATCTCATAGAAATAGCTCTCGAACACATGATCAAAGCGGTAATAGCGCTATAAAAGTATCCGAAATTTTGTCAGCTCTGGAGACTTAAAATTATCCTCGAAGGACATGCTCGATCCTACCATACAATTCATATTAAGCGCTGTGAGAACATATCGTAGACATTAAAGCGGGATGTAATCAGGTCAGAAGCCAGACAAGGGAAACGTAAGCCGAAGTAGTCATCGCACCCCAACCTAACACCGCTGATTGACCTACGTCTTACCCGTAAAAACCAACGCACACTGGTCTTTAACATCTCTAGGGAATAGTATCAAATACCACTGATACGAGATCCCAAAATTTGTCTCTTGCTGATACTCGTACGTCTTTAGAGATCCAGCAGGTTACACTCTGCAGAAAATCTCGAAACATACCACGAGTATTAGCAGGTCACCCAAAGTTAGACATTATGAGATGATAACTCTATACTCTCCTCTACATTAAGACATGAATACAAAGTCGCGTTAAAACGTGAAACACAATTCATTAAAAATCGCAAAGCGGCTGGATCCGAAGCCACACGCTGACGCGTCTTCGAAAACTTGATAAACAGCCACACTCAGGCAAAAATAGAAGAGCCGTTACGAGGCATAGTCTCGAGGACGACAAAGGTCCAATATACAATGCCATTGCAGAGAACGATTCCCATACATCCCTACACGACAGCACAAGTAAAAGATAACAGGTCTCGCTGGAAACAGGACGTAAGAACCTTATCTCCGAACGAAGTACGAAAAGCTGGATCCCTTTTAAAGAGGTACGTAGGCAGCCTTCATGACATGGGTTGTTGTGTTTACTGTCTTAGCGAGGGTATAAATATCTAAAAAATTCAACTATCATTAAACCCTTAATCCAACACACAAAACAATACTCTTGCCAAGAGAGATATGGGATGTAGTCTTAGTGATCAACTCCACATGAGAACAATGGCAGCACAATAGATTCTCTTATTCCTAAAGGTTTAAGCTAGATGATTATATATATTCTGGTAACAAGTAATCATTCTAAGGAAATATTCTTATTGGAGAGTGTATATGCAATATTCAAAATTCTGCTTAATAATAGTAATTATGGAATTATGCTAATAATCTATAATATGGAAATCTGCTACTAAAACAAAATAGATGTAAATGTAAAATTTGCGTTAGATTACGGTTTCAAGCTTAGATGAATTATAGGAATAAGAAGCATGATATGTAATATTCTAGAACTCAATATTCAACTATTCTGAACCTTTTAACTCCAACGTCTCGTATGCAGCAAAAAGACAAGACCATCGATCGCACGGCTAAGACTAAGTGTAGCTCTGGTGATGTCGATATCGACTGGTGAAATCAGAAGACAGTGTGAACGAGATTTGATATGTTTCACGTAGCTAATTAGACCAGCTATCGCATGCGCTAACACCTACTTCATGGAGTCTATGTTATGGCACATAACTACTCTTGTAGTCGTCCATGTCCTACGCTTTCGAGATCCTATTAGCTACTCTAGAATTCAGCATTAAGAACAATGCAATTGATGGTATTAACTTAACCTAGCATCCTACTATTTGGGCTAATCCATATTGTATCATTCAACCTAAATCTTGTTCGTATAACTACTCAGACACAGATCAAAGTAGAGTAATAATGCCGGATATAATGCATAGAGAATTAAATACTAGGGTTCCAATACAATTCGTACCTAAGAGTTATGAATCTTCTTCCTTAAATAGAATACTGAAGCAACACTAGCACCGTTACGTCTTTGTTTCTTTGTGTCATAGCAAAAATTATAAATATAAACCAAAAATCTTAGGTCCAAAACTTTTCCAGAAAAACTTATAATCTTGCTGTCTTGTCTCTAACTTGGGCTTGGGAAATCAGCTGCCTTGGTGAATTGGTCATGGCATCGATGCAAGTGTCAGCATCGATCGATCTTGTCATGTAACATATCGGTTGTACGTCAGATAGTGTTGTCGTATCGACGACAGTCTTGTATTTCGACTCTCTCTCATGACCAGCTACGGATTAGTCTCCTCTAAATGCCCAAAAGCTCAAGTATTTCCATATATCTCCAAAACATACCTGGACCTGTGAAGACTGGTAATAAATAGGCTATATCAACACTCCCAAACTAAACTTTTGCTGGTCCTCCAGCAAACAAGCCAGCGAACAGGTTTTGAAAAGCAAAGATGACATGTGTGTTGTTACTGTTCTAGTGCAGGGTATAAGTATCCTAAACAACAACTAGGGTGTCAATTAACCCTTAATCCTAACACACACAAATAATACTCTTTTCCAAGAGAGATCAGGTGTAGTACTTAGGGATCGAATCCACAGAGAACAATGACACCATAGATTTCTAAAAGCTAAGCTGGGTAACTTATATATATATTGTAGCAAGTAATCAGGTCAATGAAATATTCGTTATTAGAAGATATCATATACAATACCTCTGAAAAAAGTGCTAAGAAGTTGTACTGATTTGAACCATGATGTGGAGAGTCTCTCTGTATGACTTGATCTGATCGACGAGTGTCTGAAAGATTTTGAACGGTTCTTGTGAAAAAGTCAGCATGCTTGCTCTCAGATCTTCTGCTCTTGCGTCATCAAACAGTTATACAAGGAATTGTTTTGATGTCATTTCAAGATGTCTAGGACCTCGGTGGTAGTTGCTTACGCCAATATGAGCTTCTCTAACAAGAGAGTAATTGAAGAGTCTATAGAAAGATAGTTCTCAAGGACTCCATTTGCTTTAGTACCAGTCACTAGATCCTGAATCGCTCCAGATGATCCATAGGGTGCTCATGTCGTCAACAAAACCATGGTAAGTGTCTGCGCTACAAGTCGCAGAGAAAGCTGCTGCTGATCTAAAAATCATTCTCTAAAAGATGGAGACGAATGAGCGGATCTGGTTTGTGTAGAACTGGTGCTGGACGGTTGTGGTCATCCAGCAGTTTCATGAGCAGCTGGGGTGTTAGCTTCAGGTTAAGCGTATGGCAGAGTATGCTTCAGCTTCTCTATCAGAGATTACAGCCCCTGATCGTCTATCTTTTGACCTGCTGCATTACCCAGATGACGTTGATGTCATGCAAGTCTCCATCTCATTCTGAAGCCACAATTATTGGCGCACCATCTGAACTCGTCTTTGTCGTCGATCTATGCAGGTGAGATTTGTCGATCGATGCCAAGTGTTGAAAGATCAGATGTCGTCGATGCGTAGAGTTCTGATGACTTTTCAATGCTATCAGTAAGTAGTGGCGGTCACGCTGAATGTATGCCGTCGATCGATGCTCTGTCCGCTTTCTTTACAGATTGTACGTTCGAGTTTTGCTGCGGAAGTTGAGAATAGTAACTTCTTGTCCTGTATTGCATCTGGTACTATTTGCATGCACCTGCAAGACAAAGGAAGAGAGAGAATACAGTAACATAAAAGTAAAACAAACCTACACTAAACACTAGAAATAAATCTAATGTGCGACAATGTTCCCCTGGCAACGGCGCCAAATATGACATAGAGTTGTGTTGTACTATTTTAGCAGGGTATAAATATCTAAACAATGAACTATCAAATTAACCCTTAATCCTACACGATAACAATACGCTGCCAAGAGAGAGATTCATGTGTAGTACTTAGGATCAAATCCACAAAGAACAATGGCAAACGAATAGATTTCTTACTCATAAAGGTTTAGCTAGGTAATTATAGTATATTGGCTAACAAGTAATTCATACTAAGGAATATTCCTTATTGGAGAATGTATGCAATATGGACATTGCTAATAATGTAATTATGGAATTATGCTAATAATGTAAATATGGAAATATGCCACTAAACTAGATTAGATTGTTAAATGTAAATATGCTAGATGAATTATAAGGAATACGAAGCGCGGCAATATGTAAGTCATTACTATAACTTAAATTATAACTATTATGAATCGTTTTAAATCTCCAACTCTCGGATTGCGAGCAAAAAGAAAGACCATCAATCCACGGTTAAGGCCTGGTGTCGATCGACGTGAAATTCAGAAGGTAAGTGTGAAAGAGTTTGATATGTTCACCAGCTAATTAGATCAGTCTCTCGAATGCGAACTACAACCTAGTTTAATGCAGTCTATTCTTGGCACAGAACCTACTCTCGTAGTCGTCCATTTCGACTATTTCGAGATCCTAGTTAGCTACTCATAGATGCAAGCATTAAACACAACTTAATATGATGGATTCTAACTTACCTAGCAATCCTAATGCTGGCTAATCATGATGTGCTACTTATTCAACCTCAATCTAGTGATAACTACTCACACATAACCAAAGTATAATAATATTATGAATATTATGCATAGATAAATAGTTGGAGTTGCAATATAAATCTCCTAAAGTTATGAATCTCCCCTACAATAGATACAAAAGAACCTAGACACCGTACGTCTCGTACGTCTCTGTCCTTGTTCGTGTCATATATTCAAGTATAAATATAAAACCCTAAAATCTAGGCAAACCTCGTCCAGGGGTAAACTGTAATCTTGTGTCTTGTCTCTAGCTTGGGCTTGAAATCAGGTGTCTGTGAAGTTGGTCATAGATCGATGCAAGTGGTCAGCATTCGAGCATCTTGGTCACTGTATCATCCGTCGACGTCAAGATCAGTGTCGTATCGATCGACGACAGTCTTGTATTTCGACTCTGCTGCCATGATAACGCTACAGATTATTCTCTATAAATGTTCGCAAAATCTCAAGTATCTCCATATATCTCCAAACGTACCTGGACTGTAAAGACCTTCAAATAGCCTAGACACACATATAGACCCTAAATTAAGCCCATAACAGTGAGGGATACGATCTGTTGTTTTGCTCATTGTTTTTGTCATCGTTCTGGGTTTCGAGTGATTCAATAGATGATCAACTTCGTTTTATAACGAAAATTGTTCGGACAAGAAGTACAGCAGTGGGGGTTGTGGGCTCATTTGTTGTGCTTCCTTTCTCGTGAGTAATCTAGGGTTTATTCGGCAATTTCAGGAGAGCAAGTTTATTTTTCAATCAAAAAAACATCTTGGTCGAAACCTTATGTTCTGAGGTTTTCCAACTCCGTAATGAGTCAAACTTTACGGGTTTGATAGTTTTTATCGTTGTCTATTGCTGTTTTAGATGAGCAGAATCGTGAGCTGTTTTGTGCTCTGCCTTTGGCAAAAAGTCGCAGCACTAGTTTTTCGATTTCTCAATCGCACTGCGGCCTTTGCGATAAGTGTGGCGATGGAGCAGTCACTGCTGGAGTTGTTTTACAGCGTTGCTGCGAGCTGCACTGGTAATGTCTTTGTATTTCAGAACATTGTTTCAATTCAAGCGTTTTGTGGCCATAGTAGAGTAATCCGACCCCCCTCCTTCTAGCGCCCAACTGCATGGAAAAAAAAAAAAAAAAAAAAAAACAAAAAAAAAAAAAAAAAAAAAAAAAAAAAAGAAAAGGAAAAAAAAAAAAAAAAAAAAAAGAAAAAAAAGAAAAAAAAAAAAAAAGAAAGAAAAAAAAAAAAAAAAAAAAAAAGAAATGGGAAAAAAAAAAAAAAAAAAAAAAAAAAAAAAAAAAAAAAAAAAAAGGAAAAAAAAAAAAAAAAAAAAACAAAGAAAAAAAAAGGGAAAAAAAAAAAAAAAAAAAAAAAAAACAAGGAAACTGAAATTTACACCTGTCGAGTCATAAATAAGGAAACTCAAGAAAGCCTAACTTTCCCTGCAGTCCTGGATTCTGCTGCGAGAGCCAACGCACAAGTAATCTACGAGTAAACTTGGGAAGCATTAGAGATAACAAAATGATATTTAGAGAACAATAGATCTTTATTTCGAATTTGCGTAGGACTGCTCCAGAGACAAAAGCGTACATGAAGGTTGTCTCAAAACGGGATCACAAACGAATTCATATAGCATAAGAAGTACGAGACTAAGTTTGCTAGCTCTCAACCTATGTCGAGAGAACCTATGTGGCTGCAACTCGCTTAGCCGAATAGATGAAAAGACGAAAAGTTTGATGATGTGGACTGCACTTAAGAAAGGCTGCCTATGTACCTTTCGAGGATCACGTCCGACGTAGTTCAATTAAAAGAGGTGGACCAAGAGATCGAACTGCTGGAGCAGTTTGTCTGTAATCGAGTGCTATTCATTGAAACCGAGCTTGTCGAGAATAAAACTTAGGTTTCTAAGGCAATGAGTTGTACATTCTGCTTCTACTTCTGGTTCAGGCATTGCAGCCCCCTTATCATCAATTCTCTGACACATTGCATTTACGCCAATGACCTTCGAGGTCATACAGGACTCCTCTCTCATCTCGGACCAAGACTAAAGTCGCAACCACCTGAGCTCGTGGACTACCGTCGATCAGTGCCATGTTGGTGCTGCCGATAGATGATGGTGAAGAAGCTCGATTGGCGATTGAGTGCTACTGTCGATCGCATGCTTGTCGTACCTCTTTGTGGATTGATTACAACTGGATCTGAGAAGTGTAATTCCCTGATTCTTGTTGCTTCTGGTACTGCTGGGTATGCACCTGAATGATAGAAAAATAAATTATTAGTAAATTTGAAGTAATGAAAAACCTAGACTAGACTAGAAAAATAAAATCTAACGGCGATCCTTTCTCCCTAGAAAAAGGCGCCAAATTTGATAGTGTGCGCGTTAAGGTTTATATTCTTAATATGCAAATCTATCAAATTAAACCTACGAACTACTCTTGACAAGAGAGGTTTAATTGCACAGTACTGAGGGATCGAATCGACAAAGAGCGATGGCACACAATTGATTTATTATAATTCTAATGGTTAAGCTAGGAATACTATAGGTTTTAATCGTAAGTCTATTGGGATTAGGAAAAATATCTTAAATATTAAGTGAATGCAAATATGGAAAGCTGATAGAAAAAAGGTTTATGGTAAGTGAATTATAATGGATAGGATGCAGGGTATTATTAATATGCGAGAACAAGAAATGTTAACTAGTCCGACCTCCCCTTGTCCCAAATCTCGTATGCGAACAGAGAAGTGTAACGTCGATTGACGGCTAAGGCCTAGTGTTGATCGACGTTAATCAGACAGGAAGTTCGTCCACTATGTTAGACTAGCTCTCGCATGTATCTAACAACCTAGCTCAATGGAATCAATTCTGGAACAGAACCTACTCTCGTATTTGTGCATGTCCTAAGTTCGAAGTTTCTAGTTAGCTACTCTAGAACGCAAGCATTAAACACAATTCCAAAAGATTCATATTACTTCATCCTAGCAATCCTATTTTGGGTTCATCAATACCATTAAGAACCCTAAATATAACAAGTGAGTTACTCAAACATAATCAAAGAACACATGATGAACTGAATAATATAATGCATAAAATAATAAATGGGGTTCCAATACAAATCTCTGAAGGAGTTCAGATCTTCTCCCTAAACTACTAAAAAGCTTAATGCAATAATACTAAAAGCTGTAGAATAAAACGTGTCTCCTAAAACGTGGTCTCTTGTGGTGTCCTTCTCTGCCTAAACAATGGCAAGAACTATATAAACTAGGTCAAAACTCGTCCAGCGTCATTCTCATAATTTGTCTTGACTTGGGTTTGAAGTCGGCCAATACTCTGCGAGTGGGCAGTCGATCGATAACAAGGATGCTCTGTCGATCGACAGCAAGAATGCTCCGTCGATCGACATCAAGGATGCTCTATCGATCGATGGTCATGCTTTACTTCGACTCGTACTTACTTGAATGTGAAAAGCTACTAGATATCTCTTCTGAATGCTCTAGCGAGCTCCCTAATCTCCATAGTGCTCCAGACATACATGGACCTGTAAAGACTCTAAAACACAGTCCATACACACATAATAGACTCCAAATAAGGTCCAATGATGTTTAAACTAGTAAATAACAAAGGTATATCAACTAACCCTAGAAATCCTGTGACTATCAGTTTAACATTACGAACATGAAATCCCTAAATCTAACAAGATGATTAATAACCTTAGAGATCCTATGACTATTAGTTTGACATTAAAACATGAAATCCATAAATCTAACAAGATGATTACTCAGACATGAAAGCAATAACACAAATCATAGTCTGAATAAATAATAGATAAAGAAATCAATGACAAAACCAAAGGAGTTCCAAGAGAAACCCGAAGGAGTTCATCTCTTCTCTCTAACCCTAAAAGTAAGAATAAAAGAAAGCGTAGACGTCAACAATGGCTTAGAAAACATATATATATAATATAATATATAGGGTTAGGTCATGTCTTGAGGTTTTCTGTTAATATGGGAAAACTTTGGGGCGAAGTTGCAATTCTTGAAACTTCATTGAAAATATGTCGGTTTGCTGATTTTAAGGAGTGTCGATCGTCACCCAAGGTGATGTATCTCAACACTCCTTGGATTTCTTGAATTCTTGAAAGCTTCCTCTCGCGAGTCAGACATACCACTCTTCAGTAAACCATGGTAATACTCTGAAAGAGGTTTGAAAAAGCAGGGACTCACAACTCTTTAGAATACAACTACCACCTCTACTTTATTGCAACCACATCTGAGGCGTTTCCGTGTACTCAGCCCCAACTTTGCAACTTGCCATACCACAACTATACAAGACGCTATCTGACATACTCCTCTACTAACCTCAATTATTAATTTTAAAAGTGCAGGTTTTATCATTGGGAATTGATCAAAGGACACATGGACACATTCAGGTTTCTGAGTATACATGTAGTATTTCTTTTCGTTGTTTTCTCCTTTCTATGAATCTTTTTCTTTTCTTTTTCTTTTTTGATTTTTGTTCTCTTTTTTTTCTTTGTAATGTGTGGGTGAATAATGAGGTCATAAGAATTTTTTCGTACCCCTCGCTTCCATGTTTCTGCTATCATCCCATCGACTTAGAATAGTGGGGTCATAGGAAATTTTCCTACCCCTCTACATCTCAGGAAATCATCTCAATTTTTTATTTTCTTTCTTTCTAGATGTTGAAAGGAGGAGAGAAAGAAACCCAAAACACAAAGAATTTTACCTTTCAGACTTGAAAGAAAAATCTGATCCAGTGTATACCAATCCCCAAAACAACCTATATGAATTGATTTGGTTGGACACCAGCTTTTGTTCCTTCAGACTTTCTCAGCAAGTGTGAATGCTACTTGCATGTTGATCTACTTTGGCATTTTCATTCAGTACAATATGAATACCAGCAGCTCAGAATAGGCTAGAATGTTGTTACGTTGTATCGTTCCAAGAAAAACTTTATAGTCCAAAATTGACTCTATTTTTACTCAATAAAACAACATAAGTCACCCTCAAAACAAAACACAACATCAGTAGAAACCTCCCCTAGACTAAAAACAACATTTTCAGCAATTTTATAAGGTCAGGGATTGGAAAAATAAATAAGTAAGAATCAAAAGTTAAAGAAGTCGAGTCCGTACCTTAGAACAGAGGGACTGTTGATCGTTGCTGAGCAGGTATCGATTGACTCTCATGTCGAAAGGGTTGTCGACTTACATTGCTCAGGTGTCGGTCGATGCTGGTACTCGACTCGTCTTCCAAATTCTTTATCTCTCTCTCTCTCTCTCTCACTCTCTTTTTTTTCTCTCTTTAACCTAAAATAAAATAAATAAAAAATCAGCGAAACATGAAAACTAAAGCAAATTTTAAAACTTACTAGATGGGTTACCTCCAATCAAGTGCTTATTTATAGTCTTTAGCTTGACGTTTTGGAGATCTGGTTCAGTCCGGATAAGATTAGGAATTGGCTGCAAAACAAGTTTTAGTATCTCTCTTCCTAATTTTATTGATGCAATTGATAAAAGCTCTCGCAAAAGCTTCCACTCTGTCTCTCAGATCTGGATCACATAGCCCTCTAACCTGGTAAAAGGCTGTGGACCTCCTCTACAGAGCAACCCTATACAAAAGACTTCCATCATGCCCTCATGACATTGCGAAGGAACGAGTGAAAAGAAATCTGCATCTTCCTTCTTTTTCCTTTTCTTCTTTATGGCCCTTCCCAAGACTTAGGATTTTCAGTCACATTCAGAAGTGTCTTTGGCTATGATGCTGACTGCAGAATCCAGTATCGAGGAGGGCGTATGAGAAATTTTAGCCATGTATACAGCACGGAATCAGAAACTTCCTAGGAACTCGTTCTTTCTTTAGTGTCTTCTTGAGTCTATGGCTGACCTTTTTAAATAGCAGTCAATGTAATTATCTATCTATTTGATCTCTCTGAAGAACCTCCAAGTCTATACTGATGGTAGCCATACTCGAAAGACATATCCTTAGAAACCCTCTACACTCTCTGGTGAAATCCATCAATTTTAGCTTTGTTAGATTCTCTCATGATGTGTTTGGGAATATATGGTGTCCTAGACTTCACTATCTCCCCAATTGGAATTCTTTCTTTTGTTCCATACTGATCCATGACAGGTTTATGTTCGTCCATATGGTGTCGCTCAACACTGGGTGTGTGTCGTTCGACATTTGCTCCTTGTTTCGTGTCTTCTAAAACATGTTGATCAATAAGCATAGTATGACGATCAACACTTTCAGTTGGGGAAGATTTCTCTGGTTCTGGTACCGCTTGAGTCTATGGCTGGCCTTTTTAAATTGCGGCTCAATATCCTTATCTGTCTCTTTTAAATCTCTAAATAAATTACCAAGTCTATACAGATGATAGGCATCCTGAAAAACATATCCGTAGGAATCCTCTCACTCTTGATATCACTCAAAATTACCCTATGAGCATTGTTACTCTCTTAAATAAGAGGTTCATTTGTAGTACTTAGGGATTGAAATCACAGAGAGGATAAGCACACAATTGACTTATAGATATAACGATTAAGCTAGGGAAGTAATTAATACCCAATAAATAAGTAAGCAGTTGGCTGATTTGTTTGTAAACAATATGAAAAAATAGCTAGATCTAGGGTTTCAGATAATCATGATTATAGAGATATAGAAGCGTAAGGTGTGTGTGTGGGTGTGATATTCTAGAACTAAAACTCTAGTGCATTAATATCCAGCTATTGCATGTGAGTCTAATAATTATCTAAGTACAGTGTTCTAGCTTTCGCTTGTAAACACATAATGAGCGTCGATCGATGGTTGGAGCTGAGCGTCGATCAACAGCTAACTTAATTTTTTTATAGTCCTCTCTGATTGGTTCACTAACTTCCTAGACTATCTGTCTCATGTATCTAGCAACCAAGCTCAAAATAAGAAATTCATGTGAAGAACCTACTGTCGTAGTTGTGTACAATCCTAAAATTAGGCATCTAGGTAGATACTCTAGAACACAAGCATTAACAGCAATTCAGTTGACTGATATCTTTATCACCTTTGAAATTCTGGAGTTTTGGCTAATTCTTCATAACCCTAATTAACCCTAAATCTAACAAAGAGAACTACTCAGGAATGATCAAGAAAAGCATGATAATAAACTAAAAGGAAATTACAAATTAGAATAACGAATAAGAAACAATGAAGTTCTAATACAAATCTCCGAAGGAGTCTTGGATCTTCTCTCCAAATCTAACTAAAAACTAGTATGAAATAGGTTATGAAAAATGGTTGTTTGCAACAACAATGGCAAACCACTTAAATACTAGCTATTAAGTCGACCAAGGGTAGTCTTGTAATTACGTGGGACTTCTAGGCTTTGAGTCGGTCACCAACAAGTCGGCTCGCCTCGTGCTTCGCTGTCGATCGATGACAACAGAGTTTTGTCGATCGACACTCTTTCTAAATATAGACTTTGACTTCTGATTCTTCAGAAATTACAAGTTTCTCATCATAAAGCCCAAAAATACCCCATAATGTCCACATTGCTCCAAAACATACCTAAACCTGAAAAGACTTTAAAATAGACTCCAAACACATTAATATATACTAAAAACACATATACTATGAGTGAAAACAGGTAAAATCCATAGTATATCAACTCCCCATAGTTATCCTTTTGCTTGTTCTCATGCAAAAAAATCACAACCTGAAAAAGGTTTCAAAACACAAGGACTCACAAATCTTTAACTTACTATTATCACTCCTACTTTGTTGCAAGTCAAATCAAATAAATGCTAACCTGAGAGAAACTTTATATACCATATTCTAGCTTAGCAACCAAATCCATTATACCAGCAACTTAGCTTAGCAACCAAATCCATTTAAAAAGGCGTAGGCTTTTACCTTGGGAATATCGATCAAAGGAAACATGAACTCTTACTCAAGCAAGTATCTGAACACACATGCAGTCTTCTATGATCCCTTTCTTCTCTCTCTTTTTCCGAATATTTTTCAGTGAATCATTGAAGCTGCTACAGTCCATCTTGTTTATCTATTTTCTTTTCTTTTTTATTTTTATTTTTGATAGAGTGTAGGCGAATAGTGAGATCATCAGTAATGTACATAACCCTCACTTACACAGTGTGTGATCTTTCCTTTGAATTAGAATAGTGGGGTCATTGGTAATGTACCTACCCCTCTGCATCTCAGGAAATCATCTCAATCTTTTCTTCTCTAGATTTTAAAGAGAGAGAGAAAAGGGAACCAGAAACACACAAATTTTTACCTTGCAGGAGGAGTCCAATCCAATGTATACTAAGGCCAATGGCAAGAAAATAAACTCAAATTAGGTTGGACGTCAAATTCTGTTCCTTCAAACATTCTCAGAAAGTGTGGATATGACTGATAAGTGATCCACTCTGGTATCTCTTGTATACTCTGCAGTCAGTAAACCTTTCCATACTTAAACAATAATATCCCCAATGTCATTCAGCCTCAGATTAATGGGATAATAAATGATAAGGACAAAATTAACAAGGAAAACAGTATACCTGCTCGCTGATGGTGAGTGTTGATCAGCACAGTTAAGTCACAATTAATCAATGCTCGGGTTGGTCTGTCTATCGGCAGTGATCAAGTGTTGGTCGATGATTTGTGCAGACTCGTCTTCCTCGGGTCTTTGTTTTGTTTGTTAACCTGAAATAAAATAAAAATAGAAAATCAGAAAATTTAAAAAAAAAAAACAAATTTAAAACTTACTAAATGGGTTGCCTCCCATCAAGCGCTTGTTTATAGTCTATAGCTTGATGTTTGGATGCTTTGGACTAGTAAGGAGGTAACTGAACACTTGTTGGAAAACAAGTATCCACATCTTCTCTGCTCATCTCGAACCATGTGCCTACAAAGCTTTTGATGGCTTCTTATCCTCTGGTTCTACGATCTTGTTGTGTCTGGATAATCTCATGTGTGTAACCCAATTTAAGTTGTAGCTCTTCCATACATTTTTTGATCCATCCAATGTAGGTGTTGAGAGGATAGTAGATTGCATCAATCTTCTTGTAGAACTCAACAAACATTTTCTCTTGAGTTTGGCAGATGCCAACTGTCATCTTTTCAATTTGCTCTCTTTTATAGATCTCAGGTGCTTGTTAGAGTGGGTTTTATGTGTTAAGATGTCCCTGATTATGTGGTAGACTGATGTAAAGCTTTTTTGTGGCATGAGTCATCTCTAAAATGTCTTCTTTGGAAACATTGATGATCCTTCCATCTTTAGCATGTGCGCGTCCCAACTGATATCTTGTAATCCAAATTCATCTGGTGAAAGGACACTTTCTGGTTGTATAAACCTTCTGGATCTACGATGGGTGGCTGTTGGTGGAGTGTAGAATCCCCAGGACTGTGGGAATTTCCAGGTGTCGATCAATGGCAGGTGTTGGTCATCGATCGATCCCTCATACTCTTCTTCGTGCTCTTCTACATCGACTGTTTCCTTAGGTAGAATTTTGGTTTCAATCAAAAAGGACTCTCGATAATCCCGTATTGCAGGACGGTCGATCGATGCTGCAGATTGGGTGTCGATTGATGCTTCTCCGTCAAATTCGTGCTATGCAACATAATCAGAGTAAGAAACGGCAACACGTTCTGAATCATCTCCTATCTCAATGTATGGCGTGTTTCCCTTGACAAGTCTCACTAGATCATAAAAATCAGTCTCGCTAATGAGTTAAATATATAACATGTATGTCTTCATATCGCAAACAGCTCCTACAATAGCCATGAAGGCTCTCCCAAGTAACAAAGAAGAATTCCATTATGTCATAATATCCATAATGTGAAAATCCATTGGAACTAGGGCATTGTCGATCTGTACCTGAAGGTTTCTGACAATCCCTCCTGAATTCACCTTAGAGCAATCCACAAAGGTGAATGAATCGCTTGAAGGTTCTATCTTCAGATTTAGCTGCTCAGCCATAGACCTTGGCATGATGCTGAGTGAAGAACCTGTGTCGTAGAGGGCATTACAGTAGTTTTGACCTGCAATCATGCAGGGTACTACGAACTTCCAAGGATCACTCTTCTTCTTCAATGTAATCCTCTGCTTCAGCTTCTCTCTGATGCGATGGAACATAAGCTCAATATGTTCTACAGTTTCTTTGCTTTCTCTGCAAAACATCCAAAGTCTTTAGATCCAACAAGCATCATCGATTGGCATGTTCACTAGGCTTCTCATCATCGTCTTGGTGAAATTATCCATCTCTTTCTCACTAGCTTCTCTTCTTAGATTCTTAAGAACCTTGTTCTTCTTTCTCTTCGAAACTAGTCTTTTTGTAGCCTCGTCAGTGATCGTAGTCTCTCATGCATCTTCATGTTGCTGATTAGTGTCTCATACTGGTGCTGGTGATGTTTTAGACAGATTTTTGTAGCACTTAGACGCTCCACATCGATACTTGGCAATCACACTCGGTAGGTTACTAGTCGCTGTCGATCAACAAACATGTGTGATTATCGATCGATGTTGACCATTTTACAAGATGCTACGGACTCAGCCTGGATTGTCGATTGCTGCTAGATGTCTGGTATCGAACGTCGTTCCTTCTTGGATGTTGACTGATGGTCTGTTGTGTGTGTCGAATGACACTAGTGAGAACCGCCAAAGGACATGGAACTTTCGACTTGAAAGTCCCCTTTTGCAGTTTCTCCTCCTTCACCACTTGCCAGAAATCATCATTTATCAAAGCATTCAGGTGGTATCTCTGTCTAGTCTCTCCTTTTCCTTTTATCAGTGCCTCATGTCTCCTAACAGCCTCGCTGGTCTAAACCACTTGAGTCTCCAACTTCTTCACATGGGTGCTCAGAGCTTCGAACTTTTCATTCAGGTTGGTGTATACACCATCTATCTTCCCATTAAAATCTTCTGTCAACTTCTGCTGACCCTTAAGAATCTGATCAATCATACTCTCTAGTCTGCTTTCTTGAGTTGCTGGTGGGGGGGATTTCTGGTAAGAAGAAGTTCCAAAGGTCATGTTGTTACTGTTTTTGTTGTTGTAAGGTCTATCGTTCTATGAACTTTGGTTGTAATTACTCCTCTGACCAGTGCCATAAGAGTTCATGTTGCCTCCCTGACTCCCATACTTCTGAAAACCAATGCCACTAATGTAGTTCACATCCTCCTCATCGCCCTCATTACTGGCAAAATCAACAGCCTCTACATCTTCTTCAAAAATCATCCGCTTCTTGAGAAGCTTGTGAACACTGTCTAGCTTGGCTTGAACTTCATTCATCTGCTCCTTGCCAAGTATAGTAGAGATATTCTCGTCTCCATGTCAGTGTTCTTGGTGATATCGCTAGATGTCAAGTTCTCAATAAGTATCACAACCTCTTCTAGATTCCTAATAGTGAATTTACCATTACTAGCAGTGTTTAGAGACATCTCGTAAACCACAGCGATGCCACTGAAGAAGGTACTAAGTAGTTGTACCTCGTTGAATCCATGGTGTGGACAATCTCACTGATAAGACTTGGATTTGATCCAAGAGCTCTTGAATGAATTCGCAGGCCCTTGTGTGAATGTAGAGATTTGTTTTTCAAGTCTTCAGATTGTAAATCATCAAGAAAATTATGTAGGAAGGCGTTTTTGATGTCGTCCTAGGATGTAAGAGATCCTGGTGGTAACTGCTTACGCCAATATGAAGCATCTCCAGCAAGTGAGTACTTGAAGAGCTTACATAAAAGATAGTCCACAGGACTCCATTGGCTTTGATCCTAGAACCTCTCAAGATGGTCAATCGGATGCTCATGTGGGTGACCATGGAAAGGTGTCTGTCCCACAAGTGTAAGTTACATGCTTCAGCTCGAAATTGTTCCTCTAGAAAGTGGGAGGACGAATAAGAGATCTGTTGGCGTAGTATTGATCTGGACGGTTGTAGTCAGCCAACATTCTGGTTCAAGTAGCCTTTGCATTAGCAGCATTAGCAGCTTCTGGAGCAGTTGCTTCTGGTTCAGGGATTACAGCCCCCTAACCATCAATTCTCTGACTTGCTGCATTACGCAGATGACCATGTTGGTCATGGAGGTCTCCGTTCGCATCTGTCATTAGAATAAGAGTTGCCACCATGTTTCTTGCTCGCGGATTAGTGTAGATCGACGACGGTGTACTTCTGTCTATCGGCGCTAGAGGAGTAAGTTCGGTCGACGAAGATGTGATGGTGTCGATCGATGCGGTGCGATTTCCTTTGTGGATTGCACGTTTTAACGAATAGGGTCTGAGAACAGTAGGTTTTTTTCCTTGTTGTTTCTGGTACTGTTGGGCATGCACCTAAAAGAGAGTAATTGTTTTGTGTTTAGAAAGTAAAATAAAAGAAAAACCTAGACTAAATCTATCTATTAGATCTAATGGTGAATCTAATGCTCCCTGAAACGTCGTCAAATTTTATATAACTTATTACCCTATGAGCAACGTTACTCTCTCAAATAACATGGCCAATTGTAGTACTTATGGATCAAATCCACATGGAGAGTGGACACAAAATAGACTTATAAAAATAACAATTAAGCTAGGAAAGTAATTAATAAGCAGTAAATAAGTAAGCAATTGATTAATTGCTTTGTAAACAATATGAGAAAACAGCTATATCTAGGGTTTCAGATAATCATGATTATAAAGATATAGAAGCTTAAGGTGTGTGTGATATTCTAGAACTCGAACTCTAGTGTATAGATATCTGATATGTCAAGGTTTTTACCTGATTTCACCATGATATATATACGGTTTTAAAGTCTTTCTATTCAATTTTTTTTGAGTCCTTACAGGTTCAGGTACCCAGTGGAAGCAAATGGAGCTTTTAGATCATTTTGGAGCATTGAAGAATGCTTAGCCGAAAACTCAAAGTCAGAACTAGAATACGCAGAAACCATCGATCGATATCTCACCCTGAGTACCGATAGATTGCCAACATTTCCGCTAGTTAGTATAAGATTTGAAGAATTCACAATTTTACCCAGAAGTTCTAATATTTGCAAGAAAAGTCTTTGGCCGCATTTTAGACTATTATTAGGTTTCTTAGATGTGTTGCTAAGACACACCTTTTTAGAGACACTTGTTTACAACCCGTTTGAAACTTGCAATCTTGACGGCTACCTTAGGAGGGAGAGATCTATTCTATTTACGGACTAAGATCTTGAACTCCCTTGTTTTCCTATTGTTATCTCTATGCAATTCATTAAGCTATTCATCATGTTTATCACAATCATGTCTGAATAGTTCATTGTTAGATTTAGGGGTCTTCTAGGGTAGTTAATCGATTGCTGATGTTATAAAATTGTTAGGGTTATTTTAATTAGTTCTTTGTTTAAGTATATCTCAATGCTAAAGTTGAGTATGATCACCTCAACTTTAGATTAAAGGATGTTGTAGCGCAAGCGAGAGCTTTTTTATACCCTGAACCATGTCTTACACATTCTAAAACCCTAATAACAAACGGGAGTTGAATTAGGATTTTAGAGAACATATCAAACATAAAATTTGTATATGTTTAGAAGTACCGTCGATCAACACCATGTAGTGGCCATCGACCAGCACTCCGTTAAGACTCACGAGAGTGACTTACCTAAATCTTAGAGTTTGAGTTCAAAACAGTGCTTCGCTAAAACCCTTGACATTCTGTTAGTCAGCAATACTTAGTTTACCTAAGAGTTCCACTAAGTCTAATCATTCCCAATAATCTTTACAAACTAAAAAATCTTTAAATCACTATTCATTAATTAATACTTTTATCTAGCTTTATTTCGGAACAATAAATCTATTGTTTAATCGTAGTCTCTGTAGATTTGATCCCTAAGTACTACACTAAACCTCTTTTTTAGAGAGTAAAGAGTAGCATATAAGATTAATTTGAGAGAGACTAATAAAACCAAATACAATTTGATGTCGTTGCCGGGTACTCTTTCTTATTGCCATTAGATTTAGTTTAGAATATAATCTAGATTTTTACTTTACTGTTGCTAACCTGTTCTTTTTTTATCCATCCCTGATGACACATGTACCTTTTGAAAAGAATATGGACTCTTGACGACAAGAATCAATCGACGGATGTTGGGGTCAAAATCGGTCACGACGAAATCAGCAACTCAAGTCCTCGGAAAATGTTTCTTCTGAGGTTTTGGCTCACAAAAGTTTTCAAAGAACGACCAAGCCACAAGGAGCAAGTCATCATGCAGGTAACCATTCGGGTCACCATAAGTCACCATATGGCAACCCGACTCAACCAATCTGGGTCGCCATATGGTGATTTGACCTGTCCAAATCCGGGTGACCATATGACGACTAGACATGTCCGGGTCGCCATATGATGACCTGATCTCTCCAATTCTATGTCGCCAAATATGGTGACATGATCTCACCAAGCCTGGGTCGCCATATGGTGACCCGACCTCGACCAGTCCGGGTTGCCATATGGTTACCTGACTTGTCAAAGTCCGTGTCGCCATATGGAGACCCGATCTCACCAAACCTGGATCGCCATATGGCAACCTAACCTTTCAAAGACTGGGTCGCCATATGGTGACCTGGGCTCTCCAAGTCTGGGTCGCCATATGGCGAGATGTGTCTCTTCTTTGTATTCCTCTTCGAGTCGCAATCGAAATTCTTTTCGTTTCGTCTCAATCGTAGTTTCCATTGAGATTTTATGATGTAAACAAGTAAGAGTTGCCAAACGAGACCCGGGTGGCCAAATACTGATCCCAGGTTGCCATATGGTGAGTGAGACCACACATATTGGCTTCTATATAGAATCTCGGTCGAAATGCTCTTCGTATCGTTTCATTTCAATCGGGGTTATTGTTGGAACTTTACGATAAACCGCAAAGACTCTTTTCCCTGAACGAAGTTCATGGTTATCGTATAAATAACAACGGT
Organism: Moricandia arvensis; assembly: GCA_905132765.1. NCBI lineage: Eukaryota > Viridiplantae > Streptophyta > Magnoliopsida > Brassicales > Brassicaceae > Moricandia > Moricandia arvensis. The sequence continues at coordinate 20,013 of CAJHQP010005417.1, forward strand.
TAACTCAACACCATAGTTGTCTAAAGTATATGAGAAATGTGAAATTCCTTGCAAAAGTTACGTCGTATCATTAAACGTCCTTTCGAAGAAATCGTAAAATGTTTAAGTCGAAATACGACCCAAAGAGGCCTAAAACGCGGCTAAAGACCCACTTGCGATTCCATACAAAATTGAGCCAAGATATGTTATAACGGTGTATCTTTACTATCAGAAGAAGATAAATCGGAAGATAAATGTCAAGTTTCCAAGATAATGATAAAGATCGAGATAAAATGGAATGTTTCTGCGAAGCGCTAAGCTCGACCTTGGGGCCAAAAAGGAAAGGGGAACTGACCCAGAAGGCATATATAAGGGGAGTTGAAGCTAAAGGCGCAGGGATTCAAAGATTTATTCCTAGAGAAGCTCTATTAGCTTATATGAACTTAGAACTTAGGTGGCTAGAAAGAGAGAGTTATTATCAGATGTTCTCTATATTTGTTCGACGATTCTGGTTTCCTTAGACTTTACAACTCATTTCACATAGAAACCCTAAGCTTTATTCTCGACAAGCTCGGTTTCTATGACTAGCACTCGATTACCAGACAAACTTGCTCCTGCAGTTTGATCTCTTGGTCCACTCTTTTAATTTAACTACGTCCGACTTGATCCTCAAAAGGGGTACGTATGCAGCCTTTCTTAAGGTCCAGTTCCCAAATCTCTTGGTCCACTCTTTTTTGGTCTATTGCTAAGCGAGTTGCAGCCTGATATAGCCTATTTATTACAAGTTTTAGGCATGTTATAGGCTTTATCTAGGGTGTATTATGTCTGTCTAGGCTATGTTTTAAGGTCTTTACATGTACAAGTACGTTTTGGAGATATATTGAGATACTTGGAGCTTTTGGAGCATTTAGAGGAGAATCATCTGTAGCTGATCATTGAGAGAGTTGAAGTACAAGACTGCCGTCGATCGACAGCACTATCTTGATCTCGACCGATGTTACATGACCAAGATCGATAGATGCTGCACACTTGCCATTGATCGATGACTAATTTTCATACAGCTGATTTCAAGCCCAAGTTAGAGACAACACACAAGATTACAAGTTGACCCCTGGACGAGTTTTGACCTTGATTTTGGGTTTTATATTTAGACTTTATGTATGGGGGCAGAGAGACGTACGAATATGTACGAAGATGTACGGTGCTAAGCTCGATCGACAACGAGGAGCAGAAGCAAGAGACATACATCAGAGCAGATATTGATGATATTGTGCATGCGATCTACAAAACTCAAGAAGTGTCAATGGATGATTTCTACATGAGGATTGATGATGTCTACTATCCTATAGATAAATGCCTCACCAATTTGACTACACGCATGGATGAGATGCAGCAAGAAATGGATACTGTTCAGGTACAGCATGCGAGTAGACCGGATAGAGTGGCATCGATCGACAACAACATCTTGCCATCGAGCGATACTGAGTTCGACAGACAGAAGTCCGCAGCAGAACACCACTTAGAAGATAGGTTCGATGAAATTGCTTTGTTCTCAGAGCCTGATGAAGGAAGATATTTCTCAGTAACTAGAGGAGATATCAGACACAACAGCTGCCAGTCTTAGAATGCTCCAGCGCAGTATTGAGAATCTACAAAGAAGAATGCATTCACTGGAGGTCACTAAGGAGATCATAAAGAACGAGAAAACCAGAGAAGATGAGGCAATTAGAAACTTCATTGGTACATGGTTTCAGAAGAGAAAAGAAGATGTAGACACTTTTTTCACAAGTGTTGATGAACCTCCTTTCTAGTCAGAGCGTTCACAACGTCAAAGTTAAGACTATAACCAAGAGCTGAGTGGGAGGCAACCCACTGTTTAGTAAGTTTTAATTAGTTTTTATTTTTCATTTATTACTAATTTTCGTATTTATTTATCTCAGATAAAAAAAGAAAAAAAGATTCGAGGAAGACAGTTTGCATAGAGCATCGACCGACACTTGATCACTGCCAATCGATGGAGTAAGCAACACATCGATCGATAGGCACTTTACTGTGTTGATCGACGGTCACAATCAGCGAGCAGAAATAGGAACTTTGAGGTTTAGCATCTATTGACACCCGTAACCGACCATCGATCGACGCTCTCTTACAGAGAGAGGTATCGAGTTTTATACTTCAGCTATTTACTTATGATTTAACTTTTTTAACCAATCCGAGGCTGATTACACTGGGACAGTGTAATTTAAGTCTGGGGGAGGTTCGCTAATATTATTTGATTGTTTTTTAGTGTTATATATATATATATATATATATATATATATATATAAGTTTTTCAAAAAGTTTTATTGAGTCAAGAAAGAGACTATGATCTAGATTTATTATTGACTAACCATGCTATAAGCACCATTCTTAGAAGGTTATTTGCAGAGATTACTAGAGATACCAAAGTCGATCATCCTGCCACTATATCACACTTGCTTAGAAAGTTTGGAGGAACCGAAGCTGGTTTCCAACACTAATCTGCAAGTCTGGAAGGTAAAACTCTGTATGCTTCTGATTCCTCTTCTCTCAACCCTTCAGATTAAAAAAGGAGACGAACATGATTTGGTGGCTACAACCAATAAAGCTTGATTCATATGATCCTAGAAAGAGATAAAAAAAGTCAAAAAAGAAGTGAACATGATCTGGTGGAAATAACCATTAGGGCTTAATTCATGGAAGCCTATCCAAATATCTCAGTCAATTAAAACATAAAATGATACCCTCAAAAAGAAAGGAGAAATTGACTGAGAAGAAGTGAGAAAAGAGAGAGGAAAGGAATAAGAGAAGGTTGTCTGTGTGTTCAGATACTTGCAGAGGTAAGAGTCCATGTGTCCCTTGATTGATACTCCCAAGGTAAAGCCTGCAGTTTTATTTTATGCAAAGAAATGAAATCAGTAGAGGGGCGAGTCAGACTAGTATTTGCCAAGTTGTTGGTAGAATGGATTTGGTTGCTATACTAGGATAGAGTATATAAAGTTTCTCTGTGATTGGCTTGATAGGATGTCGTTGCAATAATGGAAGGTGACAGTTATACTTAGACAATATGTGAGTCTTCGCTTTTCAAAACATCTTTCACAGGCTTGTTTGCTTGAGGACAAACAAAAGGTTAAGTTTGGGGGAGTTGATATAGCCTATTATTACCAGTTTTAAACCATGTTATAGACTCTAGTTAGGGTATGTTATGTGTGTCTAGGCTATGTTTTGAGGTCTTTACAGGTCCTGTACGTTTTGGATATATATAGAGATACTTGGAGCTTTTGGAGCATTTAAAGGAGAATAACCCGTAGCTAATCATATAGAGAGTCGAAGTACAAGATTACCATCGATCGACGATACAAGGTAGGCGTCCACGGATGTTACATGACCAAGATCGATCGATGTCCAATTCGCAAACAACCAAATTTCAAGCCCAAGTTAGAGACAAGACACAAGATTACAAGATTTATACTTTATGTATTGCACCATTTTAAGTGTGCATGGGTGCAAGGTGCTGAAAGTGTGTGATTGAGGGGGCTAAGTGTGCACCACCTCACAATAGTTTTAGGATTTATTTAGGGAGAAGATTCATAACTCCTTAGGGAGATTTGTATTGAAACTCTAATATTTTATCTATGCATTTTATTCAGATTATTATTCTGACTTTAATTATGTCTTAGTAGTTATCAACTAGATTTTTGGTTTATTAATGGTACATATAGATTAGCCAAACAATATAATTGCTAGGGTCATTAATATATCTATTAATAGAATTGTGTTTGTTGCTTGTGTTCTAGAGTAGCTAACTACGACCTTGATAATAGGATAGTTAGGCGCATGCGGGAGCATGGTCTACTACCGGAATATTTCTGTTGAGATAGGTTGCTAGAAACAAACGAGAGTTGATGTAGTTAATCTACTAAACTTATCGAATTAGGTCATAACGCTTGACTCAAGAAACCATCGATCGACGCAGGATCATTGCCATCGATCGATGCTCATTTCGTGTCAACAAGCGAGAGCTGAGACATTGGACTTGGTCAATAGATTAGACTCACATGCGAGAGCTGGTGTCTTTTACATTAGATATTGAGTTCCATGATTAAATACCCTTAACTTCTATCTACTATAATCCACTTGCCTGAAACCCTAAACCCTAAATCTAGCATATTTACATTTGCATCTAGTTAAATTAATAACATATTTTCATATTTGCATTATTAACATATTTTCATATTTTCATTATTAGCATATTTCCATAGTGCATATATACCTTCTAATAAGGAATATTTCCTTGACCTGATTATTTGCTACCAATATATATAGTTACCTAGCGTAGTCTTTAGAAATAAGAAAATTATTGTGTGTCGTTATTCTCTGTGGATTCGATCCCTAAATACTACACCTGATCTCTCTTGACAAGAGTATTGCATTTACTTCATAAAACACATTGAAAGGTCCATCATATTCACCTCCTATATCACTTTGACTATTTTGATAGTCTTTTCTATATGTTTTTCAACTTCGAATTTTTACTGTTTGAATTTGTCCAAGACTTCGTCTTTACTTCTTAACCAGTAAACATAGAAGTATCTTCTGCAACTGTCCATGAAAGTCACATAGAATTTTACCACCATGTAAATACTTTAATTCGCACAAATCCCTGAACATGAGGTGATTGTGTTTTCGTGATTGCATATACACAAGCTTCACATTTGTCTTTGCTAATTTTGGACTTTGGGATCATGTTCATATTCATTAGTCTTTTCATGGACTTATAATTTACATGTCCTAAACGTTCTTGCCAAATATTAGAAGACTCAGCGACATAAGCAATTGGATTCTTATTCAATGAAACTTTGGAAACATGAAGACATCATTTTTGGGAATGATTGCCATTACAAACATTTTGACAAGTCCATTCTTAACAAAATATTTTCCTATAAAAACATCACTCTTCCTGAGGATCAGCTTGTCGGATTCAAAGTTGGTTCCAAAGTCGTCCTTACTCATGAGAGATCCAGAAATTAGATTCTTCCTCATGTCTGGAACATGCTTCAAGTTGGTCAGAGTAACCTCCTTTCAAATAGACATCTTCAACACAACTTTTCCAGTAACTTCACTCTTGGATTAAGATATATTTTTCATCTTCACTTGATCATCTATTTTAGACTTTTGATATGTACAAAATATCTCTCTATCAACGCAATGTGTGTAGTGGCACATATGCCTTACCACCATTCTTTGGGGTTATCTTCAACCGCTTTGTATTCTGTGACTACAATGCACAAACCAGCTTCAGTTAGGTTTGACTAATTTTTCCCAGTAGCCTTTCTGCAACATTTTAAGGATGTACGTACTATCTTGCCACCATAGTTGCACTTACCAGCGATTTTGTTGTTCGTGGAAGGTTGAGCTTGTTTCTTAAAGCTCGTGGATGCTTGTTGAGCAAGCTTACTCTGCCCAAAATTTTAGAATCCTACCTTTCCTTTACCCTTATTCTTGTACTCTGCGACATTGACACTGTGAGTATAAATTGGCCCTTCTTTTTCATGTTTTATTGACTCATTTTGAAGCCTAGTAATCAGATTCGTTAACGTCAAGGCCTTTTGCTTGTTGATATCTTGTGTTTTTTGCACAATGTATAGAAGCTTTGTCATTTGTTTTCAAGGTTTTTTGAGTCTTTATAGTCTTTTTCGAGTCATTACAGGTCAAGAGTATGTTGAGAGGCTCATGGAAAGACACTTAAAGTAAAGAGTGCAAATTGAAGTTTTCCTATATAGCAGTCCGACAGAGCAGTCTAGTGGGTGATCCTAAATGGAGCAGCCGCCCTCCCGCTCAAAATATTTAAGGAAACTACAAGATATTTGGGATTTCACCCAGAGATCCCCCTTTTTCCTCCAGGGCCGCCGCAGACCTTGAAAAATACCTTTTCTCATTATTATTATTAGACTACACTTTTTTGGCAGATTAAGAGAGATAGCTTAATGTTTTGTAACTTTGAGGGATAATAATCTCTACAACCTTTGGAGAAGATTTCTAAACTCTCTTGCCTATTATTGTTGATTCAAACATGTTTTCTCTGCGATCTCTGTGATTATGGCTGAGTAGTTGATTGTTAGGTTTAGGGTGTTGCGGATATGGATCAATGAGCTAGACACAAATAGGGTTGTTATTCTTTGATATCTATGTTTATTGTTAATCTTATTGCTTCCGTTAAACTAACCATTTAGCATCCGAATCTAGGTTGAAATGTGTTTTAGGTTGGTAGAAGAAGCATAGATAGGTGATTTGTCCTTAGCCAACGAAAGCTGATGATAAGGCAAATCGTGAACCAATTGAATCGAATCTTAATGCTTGTTATCATTCTCTAATCCAAACGACATTTTAGGCATTAGGATTGCTTGATAAATTGGTACACACCACGATAACGTGTTTACCTCATCTTGTTTTTCAAGTTCTAGATTAGATCGTATTGTTTTCCCTGAATAGTTGTGTGGCTCATGGTCCTATGTATCCCGATGAATGTTGGGTAGTCAAAATCGGTTACGACAGGATTAATGTCGGAAACCTACTGGGAGAATGCGTTTGTTGGGAGCAAAAACAGTATTCTCGAAATCAACATCTAAAAATTGTGTTTCTATACGAATGCAATCTCAAAATCGACTTAACGAAATTCTCCGGGCCAAAATTTGAAAGAAAGAAACACGAATGACCAACTCGCCCATATGGTGATTTGGACAAGGCCAACTTGCCACACGGGCGAGTTGGTCAGCATTGATCAACCAACTCACCCATAATGCGAGTTAGACAAAGGCAACTTGCCATACGGGCGAGTTGGTCAGCCTGGACAGGTCAACTCGCCCGTATGGTGAGTTGGTCAGTATGGATCAGCCAACTCGCCATAGGGACGAGTTGGTCAGCATGGACCAAATAACTCGCCCGTATGGCGAGTTGGACTATACCAACTCGCCATACGGGCGAGTTGGACGAAACAGACCAACCAACTCGCCCGCACGGGGAGTTGGACTGTCCAACTCGCCATACGGGCGAGTTCGATGGCATTACACAACCAACTCGCCGTACGGGCAAGTTGGTAGGCACGACACAGCCAACTCGCCCGTATGGCGAGTTGGACAAGGCCAACTCGCCAAACAGGCGAGTTATATGGCACGAGCAATCCGACTCGCTCGTTCGGCAAGTCGGATCAAATCAATCTAGTTTCACCTCGTCCTCGTTAAACTCCCTCTTTTGATACTTGATCAAACTTGTCTTTGTTCCGTCTTGATCGGAATTGACATTGGAACTTTAACAAAATAACTTGTTCTCTCGAGAAAGGATCATGTCGGTCGTATTAGACGATAACGGTTAACTGAACACCTAGAGTCACACATCCCAGATGAAATATCCTAATTATCGGACGACGTCATCTTAGCAATGATATTTCGATAAAATCGGTAGAAACGCCTACGTCAAAAATTGGCCCGACGGGGTCTAAAGCTTGGCTAAAGGCCCCACTCGCGATTTTTTCCGAATTCAAGCCAAACTTTGTGACGGTCATTCTTTTATTTTTCAGGAAAGGATAAATGTTAAGTTTGAAGGGATAAATGTCAAGTTCGAAGGATAAATGTTAAGTTTTCGAAGATAATCATGAAGATCGAGGAAAAAGAATACTTCCGCGCAGCGATAAATTCGACTAAGGGCAGAAGGGGAAAGAGCAAACCGCCTCTAGAGGAGTTATATATGGAATACAAGGGGGATGATGCAGAGGACACACAAAATCTCCACTCAGAGCAAACATAGCTTAGCACTTAAAGCATTTAGGCAACTTTCCATTTTTGTTATCCGAGCTGCGACACAACTAGGATTTCACAGTTCTAGGTTATTAGAACTAGGGATCTCGGCAAAAGCTCTCATAGCCGATGCTCTTATCCTGTTGTAAACGCTCATCTATTTGCTCTCTTTTCGATCTTACTTTGTTTTCAATAGTTACTTCGTATTCTGACTGATTGGCGTGTGGTTTAGCAGATATCCGGGACCTCTAGGAAACTAGGGTTTACCCTGTGTTCCTAATTCAATGGGAATCGACAATGCGAATTTCGGTTCCCACAGTTTGGAGCTAGAAGGAGGGGGTATACAGATGAATCTAACTCTCAGCCATCAACGCTCAATCAAAACATGACAGATCTCAATAACCAGAAGCCTCGTGATGATAGTGTCGTCGACAAGAACGTTGAAAACACTCCAGCAATGAATGTCGCTGCGGTCAACGCTAACGCGAACACCGCAACGTTCGAGGAGGTGAAGAAGATGTTCGCGACTTTTGAGAAGAAGTCGGCAGAACAGGATAAGGTCATGAATTCTCTCGCTAAACAGGTTGAAACCCTTACAGCAAGGAACATGGCCATCTTTCCGCGGGGAACAACCCGAATCTGCAGAAGAAGACTCGACTTCGCAAGGCCTTTGGACCGGTCCGATAACGCGCAAGGTAAACCGTCTGGACAAAACCCTACAAAGTCACCCCCGCGCCTACACGAAAAATCTGGGAGACCTTCCTCTATCAAAGAGGATAAATAAGGAGGATAAATCAAACGTGTCGACGTGGAATCTAGCATTCAGTCTGAACCTACGGACGAAGACGCAGACATACATCCGCGCCGCACAGGAAGTCAAGGAACTCAGGATGAACCCCAGTTTGACAACCTTGTGAACGAAGAAGAAAAATTTATCTTCTGGAAAGAACAAGAAGACCTGGCTGAGGAGCAAACATGGAGCACTCACAACAAACACCAAAAAATCAGAAACCTGCTAGCAAAAGTTTCCGAAATCCGCAATCTCCGCGATGATCTCAAGAATATGGTGGCCGAAGTCAGGGCGGTGAAGTCCCAAATCCACCATGCTACGAGCAAGAAGCTCGTAAAACACCCTTTACTAGTCGTATCACCGAAACTAGGGTTTCAGATCCTTAGAAAGCCAAAGTGATGCCATACGACGGAACTACTGATCCTAAGGCACACCTACAAGATTTTCAGGTCACGATGGGTAGAGCCAGATTCAGAGAAAACGAGAGAGACACTTGTTGACACCAGATTCAGATTCGCCTCTTCGAAGAGAACCTTCGCGGAGCAGCGCTGGAATGGTTCTCTTGCCTCAGGCGAAACTCCATCGGAAGCTTCCGCCAGCTCACCTTAGAATTCCTCAAACAATACTCGATGTTCATAGATCGAGAAACCTCCAACGTGGACCTTTGGAGCTTGTCCCATGGAGAGGACGAAACCCTCTGCGACTTCATGAAACGGTTCAAAACTGTCATGGCTAGAGTGAGCGGGATAAGCGACAAAGTCGCGATAGACGCACTTCGAAAAACACTCTGTTTCAAGTCAAAATTTAGAAAGTGGATAACTTTGGAAAATCCGCGGACGATCCAAGACGCGCTTCACAAAGCCACGGATTACATTATCATCGAAGAGGAGACGAGGATTTTGTCCCAAAATTGGAAGCCAACAAAGAATGCGTCAAAGGATTCGGGGTCGGATCAGAAATTAAAAAGAAAAAAGAAAAACCCTCGCAACGACAGAAACGCCCAACATAGAGACGAAAAAACAAAGGGAGCGCATAGCTACGCTATTAACTCCGGACCTGAGAAAGGAAGAACAGCGGGAAATATGTGGATCCGAAATCCGAGTTACAACGAAAATGCCTTCTGCAATTTTCACCAAACTCGCGGACACTCGACCATTAACTGCAAATTTCTTGGCGCAAGGTTGGCCGTGAAACTGGTCTCCGGAGAACTCTCAGGAGTCTCCAGCGTGAGGGATCTTATCCGCAACTCAGACCGCCCCCTGAAAAATGACGGAACTCCTCAAACGGAAATATCTTCCCAAGGGGACCAATCCGGAGAAAAGCGCTGAAGTAGGCAGGACGATAAGGGCAATGACAGCAACCGTCGCAAGGTAAACATGATCATCGGCGGATCATAATTCTGCAGCGACACCGTCTCGGCCATCAAAGATTATCAGCTTAATGCCGAGAAAAGTGGAAATTCAAAAATCTAGCCCATGATCGATGACACTCCGAAAGAAGTAATCACTTTCGACGAAGAAGAAGCCGGAGGAATCAATCAGCTACACTGAGACGAAGTTGTACCATCACCTAAGATGCTAACCGGTTTCTCTGGCATAACATCAATGACCTTCGGATCTATCAAATTACTTGTGGCAGCAAAAGAAGTCACAAAGATCGTCGTTTTTGCAATCGTCGACCATCCAGCCATCTACAACGTCATCATGGGCACGCCTTGGCTAAACGCATGAAGGCGGTCCCATCAATTTACCACTTAGGCATTAAGTTCCCAGCTCCACAACGGGATTGCCGTAATTTGGGGCTGCCAGAAGCAGCCGAGACACTGCTACTTGGCCGAACATAAGCTAAGACAAATTTTGAGCCGACTAGATAGGAACGAAATTTCTCGAAGGCGAATACAACAGCCAATAACTCTTTTTCCCGTTGTCGCATAATTGCGTTGCGCATCATCTAGAGTTCTGCTGGCATAGTATATGGCATGCAAATTTTTCTCTTTCTTTTGCCCAAGTATCGCGCCTACAGCGAAATCGCTGGCGTCACACATAATTTTGAATGGTAAATCCTTGTCTGGTGCTTAGATAATGGGGGCGGATATGAGCTCGGATTTAATTTCTTTTAAGGCATCAAGAAATTCAGGTGTAAAATCAAATTTCACCTCTTTACACAAGAGTGTAGTAAGGGGTCTAGCAATCCTTGCTAAACTCTTTTATAAATCGCCTATAGAATCCAGCATGTCCTAGAAAGCTTCTAACGCCTTTGACATTAGTGGGTGGTGGCAGTCCAGTCATTACTTCGATCTTTGCCTTGTCCACCTCAATTCCGGCTTCTGAGTCCTTGTGTCCCAAGAAATTTCCGCTATTACCCATAAAATGGCATTTCTCCCAGTTCAAACTAGTTTTCTCTTCGCATCTAGCTAGGACCTTACATAGGATATCGAGACATGTTTTGAAATCTGGACCATATACTGAGAAGTCATCCATGAAAACCTCCATGAAGTCTTCGATCATATCGGTGAATATCGACATCATGCATCTTTGGAAAGTCGCAGGGGCATTACAGAGTCCGAATGGCATCCTGCGATATGTGAATGTTCCATAGGGACAAGTAAAGGTGGTCTTTTCTTGATCGTCCGGATGTATGGGAATCTGGAAGAATCCGGAATACCCATCGAGAAAACAATAGTATTCGTGGCTTGCAAGCCGTTCTAACATTTGATCGATAAAGGGTAAAGGGAAATGATCTTTTCGCGTGGCAGCATATAGTTTCCTGTAATCGATACACATTTTGTGTCCAGTGATAGTTCTAGTAGGGATCAATTCGTCTTTTAATATGGTAATAACTTATACATCATTATTAAAATAAATATATTCAAATATGATATTAATTAATATAAAATATTTTAAAAATTTTAAAATATTAGTTAATTCTATTTTTGAAAATCATAAAATTTTATTACTAAACACTATTTTCATAATTTAATACAATCTTTTAGAATATTATAAATTTGTAATCTTAATATCATTTATTTCTTTTGATATTTACAGTTTTAGAAATTATATTTAGTTTTAATGATAATTATAAAAATATATATCAATTTTAAGAAAATTTATACAAGTTGATTTAATGTATATATTAACCTAAACAAATAAATGAAAATCTATCTAATGTTATAATTATATATATATGTATATATGTTCTTAAATATAATTTAAATAAATCACTTTATTTATTTTCTTTTAATTTATGTTTTAATAAATGAATATTGATATTAAAATATTGGTATAAAAATGAAACAAATTTAATTTTTAAAGATAATGTAAATTTTAAAAATGTATCGCTGCACATAGTGCAGGAAAACACCTATATATCAGTATAAATACTTCTACTATACCTAATAATAATTAGGACAGGACACACCTATTGATACCCAACTTGTACTCGGTAGTTGACTTGGCTCGGTTTGAAAATAAGTACTTGCTATAATAAAGTCGAGTAACAAGTAAATGTATTTTATTACTCGCAAGTACAAGTCGAACATCAAATTCATATTTAATTTAAACTACTTGACTTGTACTTGGCTCCTTACTTGTTATCGTTTACTTTTCCCATTACTTGTTATATGTTACTTGGTTTATTGAAATACTATCTATTTCATTAGTTAATGAAAATTTATGTATTGCTTTTATGAGTGGCCACAATTACTTGTTACTTGCTCATATTCGCTACTTGATCAGTACATGATCCTTAAAATCGTGTACTTGTTCTGACCAAATGGAGTATCAAGTAATCTACTTAAATTACTTTCAAGTTTTATTTGTTTGTCGTTTTTGTTAATGAAAGAAGTTATATTTTTCTAAATTATTATAGATTACTCGTACATATATCCATTTCATAAGTGAATCAAACATAGGTGATATATTCATATAAGTATCTTGAAATTTTCTGTTCTTTTATATTCTATTTCCCAAATTGACTAAAATACATGAAAACAATGACATACTACATATATATATATATAATAAAACTATTTATCTTTAAATTTCAATGAATTATCAAATATTTTACCAATAATTATCAAGAATTTGTAAGTTATTTACAAGTAACAAGTAATAAAACAAGGCAAGTAACTTGCAAGTTCGTCAAGTTCATTTTTTGCAAGTACTCGTTTTGAAAAAAACAATTACAAGTCCAAAATTTTACTCGTACAAGTCAAGCCGAGTACTAAGTATACTAAAAATACCAAGTACTCGGCTTGTGCCCACCCTGCGTAATAATGTATTCAGCCCTTTCTGGATATCGTATGAGGACCAGCTATATCTAACTAAGCCGCCTCCAAGAGGAAAAGAAGACGATTGCTGATCAGATTGAAGACCATGACACTCCTCCATCGCTTATTGTGATCCATGAGGCTTCTAAATCAAGAAACCAAACTCCAAGCTGTCTCTGCTCCTGCTGCCTCTGTTCCGGTCACTGTAAATTCAAAAACTATCGAGGTTCCTCCAGAACAGTTGAAACAACAACATTCATTCTCGTCGTGGACGATACCACGGTGATAAATCCCACCAGCAGCAATCGTTCAACTCATATTATCCACAGTCTCAGTCTCGTGGTTATCAAGCAAAGTTTCAGATTTGTAGTGTCTTTGGACGCAGTGCTTGCCGGTGTCCACAACTCCAAGGTGGTCACTCGACCTACGTGAATAACCTACAGCAGATGTCTCCAGCTACCTCTTGGCAGCCACGAGTTTTGATCAGTGATTATATTTTCCTGCGTATATTTTTTTCCAGTTAGTTTTTCCCTTCGAACTAGTATTTGAAAATATTTCGCTTCTTTTGTTTGTGTTTTGATCTTGGACGTCCTGGTTGTTGATCTCTTGCTAAAAAGGGTAAAACAGAGTGTTGTTATTCCAAACCTTGCTAAACGGGAGGATGAATTTACTTGAAAAAGGGAGGATAGAGAGGCAAGGAAGAAAGTTGCTCAAGACGAGGAAGCCGTTGGTGGTTTGGATGGTTTGGTGTTGCCTTCTAGGACTGCTGATATTTGTGGGATTGAAGCCATAGCCGCAGTACATTCCTCTGGACCTGCTTGAGTTCATTGTCCTGATATTGTGGTTGAGGTTTCAATGGCTCCTGCATCTTCTTCGGTGCTTCACCTTCCTCTGGTAAGAGGTTCTTTTACGGAGTCTATCCCGAAAGAGGCCGCCCTAGAGGCTTCTCGATGTCCTTCTGATAATAAGAACCCGATATTTGATTACTGTGTTTTACCATAAGTCAATTAACCTAATGAGCACGCTATCATAATCTAATGGTATATCGATTCAGCACTTTAGAATCTAATCCAGAAGGAACTAATGATTTATAACACTAATAATACACAAACTTTCTTAATCAAAGAAATTAGGAAGATGGATGATTAGTAACAACCTAAGATCCTAGAAATATAAAACAAGGTAATCTCAAATTCAATCAAGAAATAAGTGCAAGAACTAAACTTTGAATCAAATATTAAGGATGGATCCCATGGACAAAAATACTCGATATAAGATGATCAAGTCTCAATATAGGATTTTCAAGAGAAACAATCAAAAAGTCTATAGGTCTAGATCTCATTCAAAAAGACTAATCCACTATCATGACAATAATCCCTATGCTAATCATGCATAAAACATCGACTGTCGTTGGCCTACACAATCAAGCATGCATAAATTGCAAGTATAATAACCATTTACATCTCTAACATTAATTATCATTGGCTAGACATGTAAAAGACAACGTTATGTTGGTTTCAAGCATTTCATCGAACACCTTCCGGGCATGAAATTAATTAAGCTCTAAATCAACTTGATCATGGATAATCTAACATTAAGAACACCTAATAAGCATATAAAATTTTAATTAAGCAAGAGACATCCTAAATATCAACTTAATCACTCTAAACTACCTAACCCATCAATCACAAGGTGACTACTCACTAATCTCTATGAGAAGCCTTAAATCCATATGAGATTCAAGGCTAATTGACAGGTCCTAATATTTACCACTTTTAGACCAATTTATTGGCCTTATTTGGAGTCTATTATGTGTTGTGTAGGAGTGTTTTAGAGTCTTGTTTGGTTCAGGTACGTTTTGGAGAACTTTGGCGATTCTGGAGCCTTTTGAGATGCAGAACTGCACATATTTTTCAGATGTTTACCTATGGATGGAGACCTTTCCATAGTGCGATTGAGCTGATATTTGAATTCAAGATAGAGTGTGAAGTTATATTTCCAATGCTACCAGTTTAAGGTCTATCTGATGGTTAATCTCAATTTATGCCGTTTTATTTATGTTTTCTAAGCCATTGTTGACGGTGACGTTATCTATTCTTTATCTTGTTCTTAGTTTATTGTTAGGAGAGAAGAGAGAACTCTTTTAGATTTCTCTTGGAGGTCCATTGGTTTTGGTTTCATTATAATATATATTCATTTTATGATTTATGTGACAACTATCATGTTTGAGTAGATCCCTTGTTAGATTTAGGGTTCATAATAGTACTGATGAATTATCCCCAAAATAAGATTGTTAGGATGAAGTAAAATCAATCTTTGGAATTGTGTTTAATGCTTGCGTTCTAGAGTATCTAACTAGAAACCTGAACTTACGAAATTGAAAATTACGAGAGTAGGTTCTATGCCAGAATTGATTCCATTGTGCTAGGTTGTTAGATGCATGCAAGAACTAATCTAATTAACATAGTGGACGAACTTCTAGTCTGATTAGCGTCGATCGACATCAGGTCTTAGTCGCCGATCGATGGTGCACTTCTCTTTCCGCATACGAGAGTTAGGACATGAGGGTGTCAGACTAGTTAATATTTATTGTTCTCGCATATTAATAATTCCCTGCATCCTATCCATTATAATTCACTTGCCTGAAACCCTAGATCTATCGTCTTTCCATATTTGCATTCAGTTTACTATTTTAGATAATTTCCTATTCCTAATAGACTTACAATTAAAACCAGTATTTATAGTTTGCTAGCTTAACCATTAGAGTTATAATAAATCTATTGTGTGCCCTCGCTCTCTGTGAATTCGATCCCTAAGTACTGCAACTTAACCTCTCTTGGCAAGATTAGTTTGTAGGGTTACTTTGATAGATTGCATTATTAAGAATATAAACCTTAACCCGCACGCTGTCAAATTTGGAGCCATTGCTGGGGAGGAAGGATCGCCATTGATTTATTTTCTAAGTTTAGTCTAGGCTTTTTCACTTCTGCAATTTACTAATGAAATTTTCTTGTGCTTCAGGTACATACATCTCTATTCCAAGAAGCAATGAGAAGAGATTTTTGGGTTCTTCACAGAAGGATCCTGCTGATTCACGTACGATCTGTAAGTCTACGAGGGAAGCATTGATCGACTCCCTCCAAGCAGTAGCGATTGACAGCATGAACTAAGCATCGATCGACATCAACTCCTCAGCATCGATCAAAAGCACTTGCGAGAAGACAGAGGAGATCGAAGTGCTTATACTTGAAGCTGATGAGAATGGGATTTTACGAGACGAAGAAGGTCGTCCTCGTAACAATATAGGATAACTGATTAATGCACAGGGTGATGTGATCCCTGATGTTATTGTTGTTGTTGGGATAAATGACTTCAAAATGAGCCGTGAATGGTATGATTTGGTATCTCAAGATCCTTTCAGGGTTTGCCTCACAAAGATCCAAGAAACACATCGAAGAGCTCGAGGATCTAGTCTCAAGTAGCGAGCAACATGAAATATCTGAATACCACATGATCTGCAAGATTTTCCAATACTCTCTCTCTCTCTCTCTCTCTCTCTCTCTCTCTCTCTCTCTCTCCCTCTATCTCCTCTCTCTCTCTTGGGTTGCATTTAGCTGGTTCAACCGACTGCATCCATGATCTTTAACAGACTGGGAGGACATTAAAAGCACCTTCCTCAACAAATTTCTCACTGATGCTGCAGCAGCTCGGCAAAGAAAGCTTGATGATATTATGCATGATGGTTAAAGGCCGGGAGAAGGAGTTGATGTTTAAGTTCAGTCAGTGTTGGGTGTTTTCTATTGTGAGACTAATGGAGAATGTGAAACGGATGGAGAATGAGAAACGTTGAACACTCATGCTAAGAAGCCAGATATTCAGGTTCAACAGACAAATGAGGTTTACACATAAAGGTGATGAACATCATGGATCTGAGCCGAGCAGAGCAGAAGAAGCTGATATTAGTGATCCAACCTCAACATCGATCGAAACAAAACCCCTGCTGTCAGTCGATACCTTAAAATCCAAGAAAGATCAAGTTGTCCTCAAGACATTACAGACTCAACACTAAGAGCATTGATGTATCAAGCAGTTATCTTGGCTCAGATGTAGAAAAAGAGATCACTATAGAGGATTTTTTTGGAGCTAAAGGATGAGAACAGCCTGAAATTTGGGTCAGGATTTGGAGATGAAGCCTGATGACGATCATCACACTTTGGGAAAAGATCTGGAGACTTCACCAAAGGCTAAGATCGATCGACACCCACCTAATGATATCGACGATGGCCCACCTGATACTATCGATTAACACCACCAACCCGACAACGATCGACACCCATCGTTTGACGCTCTGCCAGGATACATACTTAAGCTGGAACCTATCAAGGAGAAAACTTACAAGTCTGAGGCCTCACACCTTGCTGTCCCAGAACATCCAAAACCACCTATCTGTGCAGAAGAAGCTACTGGTTTTCACAAAAGAGTGAAAAGGATACATGACCCTGTGAAGTTTTTGATACCCAACACTGTTTTTGAGATTGAATTTCTTATCCCACCAGATAGAAGTGTGCATCTGGGTCACTACATTGGTGTTTTCGATGATCCTCTGTAGGCAGTAGCTTTTCAGAGAAGATTGAGGTATAAAGGTGACCTTAAACCAAGGACCATTTGTGTCAGTATTGATCGACACCAACATTAGAGCAACGATCAACACCCATCAGCACGAAGAGAAAGAAACAGCCAAGTCAGGGGGGAAAAGCATAAAGAAGAAGGAGAAGATCATAGATAAGAATAATTGGAAGAAGAGGAAAAGGACCAAGGGCGGTCCTCAGTTATCATTGATTCCCTACTTCTCAGATAGTGTCAAAAAATACAGAGTGCGCAATAGATGCTTCTTACAGCCATTTTCAAAGCTTCGAGCACTTCTTATTACTGAGATGATAGAAAAAGAGAAGAGTCTATGAAAGCTTTCACAAAGGTGTGATGAAGCTGAAGAAAGAAGGAATTGAGACTTGTTTTGGAGCAAGTTCACAATCTCATTCGGACTGAATCGGAGTTCCAAACGTCAAGCTAAAGACTATAACCAAGCGCTGAGTGGGAGGCAACCCACTATTTAGTAAGTTTTTAATTATTTTTTTTTATTTATTACTAATTTCAGATTTTATTTATTTATTGCAGGATTTTTTTTTTAAAAAGACCCGAGGAAGATAACCGTACTCAGCATCGACCGACACCTGATCAATGTCGATCGACAAACATCACGAGCATTGATCGATTGCCACTTAACTGTGTCAATCAACACTCACCATCAGTAATCAGATATACCATTTTTCCTTGTTAAAATATTGTCCTTATGTTTTATTTTCCCACCAATCTTAGATTGTATAACACTGGGTGATAGTGTTGTTTAAGCATGGGGAGGTAGTTACTTATGTTGTGTTTTCTTTTGAGCTTTAATTTTATAATTTTTATTGAGTCAAGAAGGGGATTATGATTATATTTAAATTTTTACTTATTGTCTAACCATTCTATAGCACCATTCTAGACTTGTTGATTGTATAGAGTAGGCGTGGGCAATCGGGTCCCAATCGGGTATCGCTTTGGGTTCATTCGGATTTCGGATTTTGGATTCATGAATTTCAGCCCCATTCGGATATTATAAAAACGGGTTGGGTTTGGTTCGGGTTTGGTCGGGTTTCGGTTTGAGATTAGTTACATGTCCAAGATCCGGTTGAACCCGAAATAGTTTTGGTCTCGGATACTAATCGGGTTATTGGTTCTAAAAGTACTAATTTCTACTTGATTAAATTCACTATATCTTCAATTATTTCAATAAATTTGTGTATTAAGCTTATTGAAACCATATATTGTCCTTCAAAATAATTTTTTGAAACTCATCCATCAACTATACGAAACTTGTCAATGAACTATACTTGAAAACATTAAATATATCATGATTCATGACAAACCAAATCTTGTAAAAAGAAAATCACACATAATGAAACAAAAAAAATTAAATTTCACAACTAACAATTATATAAATGTAAGAAGACTATTTAAATTTAAAAAACAACAACATTGTTTAAACTTCTAAACAAATGTATTCATAACTAAACTTCAAATGCAATGTCAAGCATAAAACATTAATATTGACCAATAAAATATATATTAGACTAAGTATTTTAGTTAATTATTCATGTAAAAACTAATTATTGTAGGTATTAATAATATCTTAGTATGTTTTGGATAGATCTTAGAATTTAGATTGGGTATGGTACAAGGTTTAATTGGAATTTTGAACTTTCGGATATCCATTTAAATTCGGGTTTGGTTTGGGTAAAATCCATAATCCGAAATACCATAAAACAAGATTCCATTCGGTAATTATATCGGGTTCGGATCGGTTCGGATACATTTTAATCGGGTCAGATTCGGTTTGGATTTTTGGATTCGATTTATTTGCCCAGCCCTAGTATAGAGTACTAGAGATACCAAAGTGGATCATCCTGCCACTATATCACATTCCTTAGAAAGTTTGAAGAAACCGAAGCTAACCTCCAACCTTATACTGACTTATCTGCTTGCTTTGGGGTTTGACATACATTGGATCGGGTTCTTCTTAAAATCTGGAAGGTAAAAGTCGGTGTGCTTATGATTCCCTTCTCTCTCTCTCTCTCTCTTCTCTCTCTCTCTCTCTCTCTCTCTCTCTCTCTCTCTCTCTCTCTCTCTCTCTCTCTATCGGCATCTATAAAAACTAAATATTGAGATGATTTCTGGAAGATGTGAGGAGTCGGTAAATTACCAGTGACCCCATTATTCTAATTCAAAAAGGAATGATCACAAATTATGGAAGCGAGGAATAGATAAATTACCAGTGACCCCATTATTCGCCTACATTTGTTAAGAAAAAAAATGAACAAGATGGACTGTATCAATATCATTGATTCATTGGACTTATAAAAATAATAATAATAAGAATATAAAGAGATCCAGAGAACAGAGAAAGGGAAAAGAAATGGCTCAGAGTAGACTTACATTTGTGTTCAGATACTTGCTTGAGTAAGAGTCCATGTATCCTTTAATCGATACTCCCAAGGTAAAGAATGCACTTTTATTTTACGCAAGAAATACGGTTAGTAGAAGGGTAAGTGAGACTAGTATTCGCTAAGTTGTTAATATAATGGATTTTGTTACTATACTAGGATAATGTATGCAAATTTTTTCTAAGATTGGCATTTATTTAATGTGGTTGCAACATAGTAGAGGTGATAATGATAAGTTAGAGATTTTGTGACTCCCTGTGTTTTCAAACATCTTCCACATGTTTACCCTTGTTTTGCTTTAGGACAAGCAAAATGTTTAGTCTGGGGGAGTTGATAGGTCCTAATATTATCACTTTTAGACCATGTTATAGCCTTATTTGGAGCCATTTATGGTGTATATAATGTGTTTTAGAATCTTTTCAGGTTCAGGTACCTTTTGGAGAACTTTGGCGATTCTGGAAACTTTGAGATGTAGAACTGTACAGATTGCCAGATGTTTAGCTATAGATGCAGACCTTCCTGCGGGTGCGGATAGAGATGATTTTTTGACACAAGATATAATGTTAAGTTTTATTTCCAATTCTTACCAGTTTTGATGTCTATCTGATGGTTAGATCTCAATTTATGCCCGTTTTACTTAAGAGTGCTCTATATGCCTTGCGAGAGGAAGCTTTCGAGGAGATGCAGGAATGTCAATCGATGGTGCACTCTTGGTGTCAATCGACGGTGATTCCAGAACGCGGACCAACGATATTTCAAGACCTAATTAAGCCCAAATCCATCACAAATTACCAGAACACCCTTGGAGTAGTTTGAACCCTATATTTATGTTTTCTAAGCCACTGTTGACGGCGACACTTTCTACTCTTTATCTTGTTCTTAGTTTTTTGTTAGGAGAGAAGAGAGAACTCCTTTCAGAGTCCTCTAGGAACTCCATTGGTTTTGGTTTCATTATTATATCTATTCATTCTATGATTTTGTGACAACTATCATGTTTGAGTGGATCCCTTGTTAGATTTTGGGTTCATAATGGTACTAATGAATTATCCCCAAAATAGGATTGCTAGGATGAAGTAATATCAATCTTTGGAATTGTGTTTAATGCTTGTGTTCCTAAGTAGCTAAATAGAAACCTGAACTTAGGACATGGACAACTACGAGAGTAAGTTCTTTGCCAGAATTGATTCCATTGAGCTAGGTTGTTAGATGAATGCGAGAGCTAGTCTAATTAACTTAGTGGACGAACTTCCTGTCTGATTAGCGTCGATCAACATCAGGTCTTACCCGTCGATCAGCGGTGCATTTCTCTGTCTGCATACGAGAGTTTGGACAAGAGGGGGCCGGACTAGTTAACATTTATTTTTCTTGCATGTTAATAATTTCCATGCATCCTATCCATTATAATTCACTTGCCGGAAACTATAGATCTACCGTTTTCCATATTTGCATTCGCTTTACTTTTTTAGATAATTTTCTATTCCTAATAGACTTACAATTAAAACCACTATTTATTGTTTGCCTAGCTTAACCATTGGAGTTATAATAAATCTATTGTCAGTCCTCGCTCTGTGTGGATTTGATCCTTAAGTACTACAATTTGACCTCTCTTGGTAAGAGTAGTTCGTAGGGTTAATTTGATAGATTGCATTATTTATAATATAAACCTTAACCCGCCCGCTGTCACTAATCATGTTAATAAGAAAGAGAAACCTAATAAAAGATGAAATACTTCCTTAAAATGATTAAAAGGTTCAAGCTTTACAAGATTAGATAAAGTCTTGAGAGAAAATGAGATATGATCCATGTTTTATGTCTAGAACTATTTATAGTAACTTAAAAAATCAAACCGGGGTCGACCCAACAAACCTGGGTTTGACCCGAAAAACAAATGGATATGCTGGTCTGGGGTGTCGACCGCATACATAGGTAGGCCACAAAGTCGTCTATGGAAAAGGTCGAGAAGATGAGAACACACTGGTATAAATCTGTGGACCGTGTTGAAGGCCGCTGGAGTCGTCCACGGTATCTTATCCAACCGCAGACCCTCATCGTCTGCGCTGCTCGTCTGCGGCCTCACCATACAACCTTGAATCTGCGGCCTCAACCCGCGGCCGACCACTGGTTGTTGCCATTTCCATTTCCCAAAGCTTAATCTTCACTTCTTTTGACCAAATATGGATCTAAACACCTCCAAAAACTTCATAAAGGTATCAACATCTAATAAGAACTTATGCATGTAAATGCAACCTATTAAAGACTAAATGGTAATGTAAAGTGATCAATATATGTACTAAATTTTATTTAAAATCATGCAAATTCCTAAGATATCAATATCCGAGCTATCTCGTTGGGTCAGCGAGAGATTTTTTGAGGCCTTCATGTGCTCTTTCTTCTTCTGACAAGAGTCAACATTGGGGTCTTGAGGTTGACTTCAGGAAGCATATTTCTTCAGGCTCAGGCTATCGGGATCCGATTATGTCCGTGATGACTAGCTTAACGCTCTGAATCGTATACGTCGTCTTCTTCTCAGTAGGGCGCGTATGCCATTTCATTCGAGTTTCTTAGTGATACGCCCTTGTCTGATGACAGGAAAGCTTGTGTGCATGTCTGTGGAGAAGTTAGCCTTGATGGAATCTAAGCTTTTCGGAGGGATGCATTACTAACAATAACTTTTATGAGGGGCTTTGTCGATCTTTTGCCACTGGTGAGTTTCTCTCATGATTACTTGCTTTGAAATTATTTTTCTGTTATTTTGCGGGGCTGACAGTAAGATTTTCATGATCGCATCTGGGTTGGCTGAACGCAAACAGGTGCAGTCTGAATGCAAGATCTAGGATGCCCGACAGTTGACTGTCGACGCAAGAAAAATAAGCTTTCAGTTGTAAGGATGTGTTCAGGGCGGAGCGTGCCTAAAACATGAGCATCAACTGCCGAATGTCGCTTTGGAGGGTAAGCTTGGGAAATTTAAGGGTAGATTGAAGACCAAAGATGAGAACATCCAAAATTTGGAAGCTTCTGAAGCCGAGCTCCATTTTTGTATTGATGGGGTTGAAGCAACAGTATGAGCTGGTCAAGCCCAATGCCGAGCGGCATGATGCTGAACTCATGAAGGATTTAGCGGACCTCCAGGGAGGAAAATGAGAAGCTTGGTAGTCAGCTCAAGCTGGCTCGGAAGGCTCATGAGGAGGAGCTCCAGAGGGTGAGTGCTTCTAAGAATAAGGAGATCCACAAAGTGGTGAAGGGTTGCCCGTCGAGCAATGTTGGTGAAGTACAAGCCTTGTTTGACAAGGTTAAGCAGGCTCTGGCTGATGGCAAAGTGGTGCAGGAACACGCCTTACTAGTGTCCCTTGTATCTGACCTGTCCGGCCTCCTTGAGGAGCTCGAGAAAGGGGGCTATACTGGTCTAGAAGCAGACAGAGCAGAGTTGGATCAGAATCTCAAGGATTTCCAGGAGGAGTTTGATGGGATGGAAATAGTCCAGATTGATCCTGAGAAAGATTTTATGGTTTCTCGGTCTCTGATGGTTCTAGTTGCAGCAGCTTCTCTCTTGGTGGTGATTCCTGATTTGGGACCTCTTGTTGCGGGGATAATCGTGATGCTGAGAAGAAGATGCCTGACGGTAATGCTGAAGCTCTGCCCGTTGATCAGTTTGGATCGAACCTCGTCTCCATCTCTATCGTGGATGTGAGCAAGCGAGGGAATGGGTCTTGAATAGAGCTTTTATTTATTTGTTTTTATTTTTCTGGATTTGGTGGTGCCCAGGAGGTCTTTTATTCAAATAAGTGTCCGGGGAGGCTTTAACCCTGAATAATAAATTCCTTTCTTTACATTTTTCGTTTTGTTATGTTTTCGTATTTATGGTTTGCGAAGACTTTTGCTTACATCATGAAAGTCACCAGATGCAGAAAGGCCTGGCTTATTCTGGGTGGAAATAGGTACAAATTTGGATTTTACTTATCTCGTATCAGAATTGGTATTAGGTACGAGCGATTTCGGCTTATCATGTACCCACTTGTGTAATTGATGATGCTTTGTATTTTCCGTATTTCTCAAGTTTTGTGGGGGTAGCTCCACTTCCTCTTTAAAAGAGGCATGCTTAAGCTCACACAGGGCACGGTGAATGGTCCCAATAGTCATTTTTCACGGGCCTGGTGTTGCTTCACCAACGCACAAAATAAATCAGACTTGCCTCGCCAGGGCGCCCAATGTTAAAGCGAAAGCTCTAAGAAAAGGGGTTTTTCATGAGATAGGATTTTCTTTGAGTTTTCCTTTATGAACTCGTTAATAGGTTTCACAAGGTGAGGTAAGACCTCGGGAGTCGGCTAGATCGGGCTTGGTAGCTAATATTTTATTGTAGCTCGGAAGCTCCTTGCTTGGAAAGTAATTGAACTTTTTTTACTAGATGTAACCCAAAATAGGTTGCCTATGTACCCAGTGTGGGATCAACCCTTGTTGTAGTTCACTATATTACAAAGTAAAAGTTTTATGAAACCTGTGTTTTTTTTCGAGATCCTTCTACGCTTATGGTTCTTATTTCTTCTCTTCCACCTTTTCTGCTGACTCTATTTGAAATTGGTTATGTCGTCTAAATAGGCTTTCGTGTGTATGACATATACTTGCTGCCTTTGACTTCCGTGTATCGTGGTTAATGCCTCTGGCTGTTGAGAATTAAATACATCGATTGTAAGTTGATGGAATGGCTCTCATTTCATGTATCAAGGGCTTTCTGAGGATAATGTTGTACATGTTGGGGGAGTCGATAATCGTGAACTTTTTGTCCAACATTATTCCTTCGGCGTAGGTTGGTAGATGATGGTTGCTAAGGAGTTTTGAGACAATCCGTTGAAACCTATTAAATCTTGTTTTGACGGTTTTATTTTTGGGTTTGTTAGCTCCATTTGGTCCACGATATCCTTATATATCACATTTACTGAGCTTCCGGTATCCACCAGAGACCTGTTGATTTCTCAATCTGCCAACATTATTTATGTTACCAACGCATCGTTATGTGGCCAGTCTAGGTTTGCCATTTTTGTTCGTCGAACTCTCTGATCGCATTGTTTTATGGCTTGGTCTTGATGGAGCTCACCTGTCTTCTGTATCCTTTGAGTGCTTCTTACAGAAGTGTTCGCACTAAGAGTTCCCTCCTATTATGACGTTAACTTTTTTTCTTGAGGTCGTGATCTTGGTGCATAAGAGCTTTTGTTATCTCGATCTCTTTTGGCCAACTCTTCTTTGGCTTCCTTTTCTTCTCTGGCTTCTTTGGTATTCTTCATTTCTTCTTAAAATTGTGTCAATCCTTCCTAATGGAACTGATTAAAGATTGCTTTTGAATCCATGGCATTCTTGGGTGGTATGTCCTTCTCGTTTGTGGAAGTCACACCATTTTTTCTGGATTGTCTTGCCGCTATCTTTTCTGTTCCATGTGTTTGATCTTGTTGTGTTTGATCGTGACTTCAGTTCTCCTTTTCTTCGTCGTCTGAATCATCGTCTTCACTCAATTTGAAGGAGAAATATCAATTATTACTTGGCCCTCGTCTCTTGGTCGGTCACCGTGATCCTCATACGCTTTGTCCCTTGGTTTCCACATCGATGTGTTTCTTTCAAGAAGTGCCTTGTTTTCTTCTTCCATTTTCCATGTTTCTTGAATGCTCAGTCGAGAGCGCCTTGAGAGTATCGGGCTTGTTTAGAAGAAGCTCCTCGTGGAATTATGAGTCATGCCATGAGGTATTTCGCAATGCTGATATTCCCGGTGCTATCACTTACAACGATGTTTGAGAGTACGGGTTTTGAATCGGCAAATGAAGGTACAGAGCGAAATACTGCTCCTCTGAGACATGATCCACAGGTCGATGTCTGAGTCTCCATTTCTATGAGAAAGAGTAGTGTTTCATGAATACAGTTGACAGTTGATTAAAGTTATTGATGGAGTTGTCCTCCACGAGAAAACATTTGAGAGCGGCTCCTGCCAAATTTTCAACAAAAAGGTGGGCAGTAACCGACATCTTGTCTCCGACATTTAATGAGTCCGTCCATCGCGATTGAAAAATTCCGTCTGTGAGATCGGGGCAGTCTTGGCTTCATAGAGCGGGATCTTGAGTTTGATCGATGTTTGGCGATGGGGAAGCTAGTGATCTGGTTTGTGAATGGTGTTCTCTATGTTCTTCAATGACTCGATCCACTTGGGTGATTAGCTTGTGGCTCAGTGAATATGTGATTGTACCACTGTATCTCAGCCTGGTATCTCGCTACGTCACACATGATATTTCCTGATCTCTCCTTTTGGGATTGCTGCGTTCTTTTTCCAAGATCGATCCATTGTTGCTGTGCCAATCCATTAGGTTTCACGAAAGTTGCATTTCTTCCGAGAGCTGCGTTTCATGGGGTTTTGGAGACTGAGTCAGT
>CAJHQP010005418.1:0-46300 GCA_905132765.1 Moricandia arvensis
CTCGATCAGGATTGGCATTGGAACTTTACCAAAAGAACTCGTTTTCTCCAGAAAGGATCGGGAAAATCGTATAAGATAGTAACGGTTAACTAAACATGTAGAATTATACATCCCATACGAAAGATCCTATCTCTCGGACAACGTCGTTTTAGCAATGATACTTCGACAAAATCATAGAAATGCCTAAGTCGGAAAATGGCCAGATGACGTTTAAAACTCGCCCAAAGGCCCACTCGCGATTTAACCCGAAGTCAAGCCCAAACTTTGTGATGGTTTATCTTTTATTTTGCAGGAAGGGATAAATGTTAAGTTCGGAAGATAAATGTCAAGATCGGAGGATAAATGTTAAGTTTCCGAAGATAATCTTGAAGATCGAAGGAAAAAAGGAATAATGCCGCGAAGAGATAACTTCGACCAAGGGCAGAAAAGGAAAGACAAAACCTCCTTTAGAGGAGGATATAAGGACTTCAAGGGTGATGATGCAGAGGACACATGAAAATCTCCACTTAGAGCAAACATAGCATAGCATTTAGATCATTTAGGCAACTTTCCGTTTTTGTTATTCGAGCTGCGACTCCACTAGGGTTTTGCAGTCTTAGGTTATTAAAACTAGGGATCTCGCCGACAACTCTCATATCGAGACTCCTATCCTGTTGTAAGCCTTCATACAAAAATTCAGAATAAGACATCTATTTCCTCTTTTTTTTATTCTCATTTTTCTTTTCGATCATTATAGCATATTCTGACTGATTGGCGTGTGGTTTAGCAGATATCCGGGACCTTTAGGAAACTAGGGTTTACCCTGCATTCCTAATTCAATGGAAATCGACAGTGCGAATTTCGGTTCCCACACCATCATAGTATCCTTAGGCTCTATCTTGTCTAAAAATCGTAAGTGTCTTTTAGCCGCATTTTAGACCTTGTCGGGCCATTTTCGACTTAAAACGTTTTTACGATTTCTTCGAGAGAACACCTTTGGTATAAATCGCCATCATGGGAGTTGGACGGAGACATTCCAAATTGCTATCATGGGAGTTGGTCGATCGATACCAACCTGCCTGATGGCGAGTTGAGCATGGTCCATTTAACTCGCCGTCGGGCAGGTTAGACATGACTATTTTGATTGTTCCTTTGCTCGATTGTTTTTTCTGATTACTTGTCGTACAATATTTTTTGAATTTGTAAAAAGTTCTAGTTTTAGTTTCCTGCGTTTTTAGAAAACAAATGTTCCAGGGACTTTCAGACATTGATGCTGTCGTGACCGATTTTGACCCCACCAGTTAGCCCACAGCTTGTTAGAATCGTGACGTTCTTGCGAGTGGTTAGGCATGTTAGGCGAGTTAGGCGGCATTAATGGCTGAAAGTCTGAAGGTGAATAGTAAGTTTTCAAATTCTCTACTTGCTTTTATCCACAAGAACTTC
The DNA here is from genome assembly GCA_905132765.1 of Moricandia arvensis. Classification (NCBI taxonomy): domain Eukaryota; kingdom Viridiplantae; phylum Streptophyta; class Magnoliopsida; order Brassicales; family Brassicaceae; genus Moricandia; species Moricandia arvensis. The sequence goes on from CAJHQP010005418.1 coordinate 1,423, forward strand.
TCTTAAGGTAGAAAAACCTTTCTCTCCATTTCTGTCTTTTATCGTTCTTGATCATGTCTTCAGGTCAGAGAGCTTCAAACAATGCTTTGTCTTCTTTTTTTGACCCATGTATTCTTCTTACCTGACGTAGTTTTTATTATGCACTCTTATATTAACCTTATGAGCAACGTTTTTACTCTGTCAAATAAGGAGTTCAGTGTAGTACTTAGGGATCGAATCCACAGAGACTCTAAGATCACACAATAGATTTTTTGCCTCCAAATAAATCCAGATGAAAATATTGATTTATGAATAATGAGTTAAATTTTGGTTTGGTTTGTGAAGATTATTAGGCAGGATTAGACTTAGGAGAACTCTCATCGGGCCGTTTTCCGACTTAGGCGTTTCTACGATTTTATCGAAGTATCATTGCTAAAACGACGTCGTTCGAGAGTTAGGATCTTTCTTATGGGATGTATGATTCTAGGTGTTTAGTTAACCATTACTGTCTCATACGATTTATCCGATCCTTTCTCGAGAAAACGAGTTCTTTTGGTAAAGTTCCAATGTCAACCCTGATCGAGACTGAACAAAGATAAGTTTGATCAAGTATCGAGAGAGGGAGTTAACAGGGACGATGTGAAAATGGATTGACTGATCCGACTTGCCGAACAAGCGAATCAGATTGCTTGTGCCACCCAACTCGCCCGTATGGCGAGTTGGTTGGTATGGGCCGTCCAACTCGCCATACAGGCGAGTTGGTCGGTCCGAGCCGTCCAAATCACCATACGGGAAAGTTGGTTGGTCCTTGCCGTCCAACTCGCCATAAGGGGAGACGTGAAACCCCCCCCCCAGAACTGGCATGTAGGCCTTGCCTCAGTTTCAAGCCAACCCCGTAGAGGGTTATCCAAGCAAAACATGTCCGAATGGGCTGGATACCATCTGGAGCCATTGTCGAGTTCCTGAATCGGTCGAGTCTCATCTTCTGGAGGCTGGAAAGGTTGCTGAGTTTCCGCCCAAGGGTTACTTTACTTGTTACGAGGTGTACTTGATGCAATGTCATTTGTGGCTTCCTATTCCCGAGGCCGTAGCGCGACTTCTCGATCGTTCCAAGATATCGATTAGTCAAATAAACCCGTGCGATCTTCAGCATATTGTCAAGATCCTCATGCTGAGTTACGAGATGGGTATAACCCTCGACGATAACCATCTTGACGCTTTGCTTAAACCAATCGGGAAGTCGTCCATTATTAAGTTCAGGCCTCAGACGGGGACGACGATCATAAGCGAATTTGTGTCAAACTATCACAAATAGCGGAAGCACTTCTTTTTCGTCCATGTCGACAATGCGTGTGTAGAAGCAAATGGATTCTCCGTCTTTAGGATTAGATGGGGTCTAAAACGTATCATTGGCCAAGTGTAGCCCCTTTTTCTCTTTTCGCCCACTTTTATTTTGGTGAAGTTTGATTTCTAATATGTTTTGTTTACTTTTTGTTTTCAGAGACCAATCTTTTTCCTCCGAGTCCGGACGGTCTGGTTACCATCCGAGACTTGCTTCGCGGTCGCTCGTGTTTTCAAAAGATGTTTGTGATTTGTTTTAGTGTAGGAATAAAACTCGAGTTGTCATCTCGACTTCCTTCCCTTTTTGCGGATCATCCTATTCGTTGTTCGTGCGAGATGTTCGAGGAGTTTTCAAAGTTTCGGGAACATTTAGATACGGATTGAAGAGACATGCTTTTAGGATCTTGTATCTTTTGATATCATACCTTGAGACATTAGAGACCAGTGTGTTGGGTTTAGGGCATGGCCTAGGTTTACTTTCGGTTTAAGGCTTTGCGATGACTAATTGGCTTTTGTTTTGCCTGTTTTCGATTTTAACTTGACTTCGTTCTGATTTAAATTCCGCGATATGTTCTTGGCTTATATGACTTGTCAGTCGCGCATCTCTTCGGGGACAATTTTCAAGTCTCCCGAAAGTGCTGACAAAAATTTTGAATTTCTTTTATAGCGCGGTGTTTATCCTAGTCAGGTGTGAGAGGATATGTCCTTAATACGGACCTGGGTGCGTTTGTTTAAGATGGCTAAAGTGCTCGGCGGGGCCAATCACCGAGTGTCTTTGTATTCGCTATTGGATTAGGGGTGCATTCTCGAAAGTTCAAACGACGTCTTGCCTAGTTTTTCGAAAACTCACTTTGCATAAGTAATGCTTTAAGCGTAGGTAACCAGGATCTCGTACTTTGGTCGGGCGTCAATGACTCGGCCAAGATAAGATGGGGTTGAGTTGATCCGTTTCGTGTTGGAATGATTGTTTTTGCGGATGGTAGGCAGTTTACGAATTTATAAAGAAGTCTCTATTGTCGAAGAAGTTTTAAAAATCTCGAGTACAATGCATCAAAAAAATTATTTCTGAAAGTGGGAATATATGAGTGTTCGTATATGTACCCACTCCCCCCCCCCTTTTAGAGAGAGGGATAGCTGAACTCGTCTTTTTCCGAGCTGCCTACATACCCCTTTCGAGGATCAAGCCATCTCGTATTTCTGTTTGTTTGGACGAGTCTTTTTACTCGGTCGTCGTGTTTTTGTCAACTGCGTCAGTTGCTGAGTCTACGTCTTCCGTTGGACTTGTCTTTTTTGATGGGATGGACGCGTCGGGAACTGATTGTTCGCTGGTCGTTGCTAGGATCAACGGTTCTGGGTCGTCTTTGCCCGAAGTACTTTCGGTTGACACCTAGGCTACCTTCGGGTGCTTGACCTTTGTCATCACGGTGTTCGTGATTTGTCTTAGCTTGTGCTCGGCCAGGAACCAACGACTCGACTGCTTCTGGCAGCCCCAAATTACGGCAATCTCATTGTGAGTTGGGAACTTAATGCCTAAGTTGTAAATTGACGGGACTGCCTTCATGGCGTTCAGCCAAGGCGTGCCCATGATGACGTTGTAGATGGCTGGGTGGTCGATGACCGCGAAATCGACGATCTTGGTGACTTCTTTCGCCGCAATGGGTAACTTGATGGATCCAAGGGTCATAGATGTTGTGCCAGAGAAACCGGTTAGCGGCTTAAGAAGTGGTAAAACTTTGCCTAACTTGATGTTCATCCATTTTAGAGTGTCGCGAAAGATGACGTTAACTGTGCTTCTGGTATGGACGAGAACCCTAGCGACCTTGATATCTCTTATTACAAGATCGATTACGAGTGGATCGCAGTGTGGCAGGTCGATTCCCCCGGCTTCTTCTTCATCGAAAATGATTGCTTCTTTTGGAGCGTCATTGATCGTGGGCCAGATGGCCGAATTCCTGCTTGTCTCAGCTTTGCGCTGATAAGCTTTGATGGTCGAGATGGTGTCGCTGCAGAACTATGACCCGCCAATGATCATGTTCACCCTGCGATGGTTGCTGTCGTTGCCCTTATCGTCATGCCTCCTTCCGCTCTTTTCTCCCGATAGGTCCCCTTGGGAAGGTTTCTCTGTTTGATGAGTCCTGCCGTCTTTTGGGGGGGCGATCTGAGTCGCGGATGAGATCTTTCACGCTAGAAACTTTTGAGAGTTCTCCCGAGAGCAGCTTCACGGCTAATCTTGCGCTGAGAACCTTACAGTTAATGTTCCAGTGTCTGCGCGTTTGGTGAAAGTCGCATATGGCGATTTCTTCGTAATTCGGATTTCGGGTCCACGTATTACCCGTCGTCTGTCCTTTTCTTCATCTTCGCGTTGGATGCTTCTGTCGTTGCGAGAGTTTTTCTTTTTTGACTCCTGATCCTATCCTGGATCCTTTGATGCATTCTTCGTCGGCTTCCATTTCTTGGCCAAGACCCTCGTTTCTTCTTCGATGATAATGTAATTCGTGGCTTTTTGAATTATGTCTTGGATTGTACGCGGCTTCTCCAAAGTTATCCACTTCCTGAACTTCGACTTGAACCTTTGAGAATTCGGCCAAAAAAAGCATCAACTTTGCACGAATTGCCAAAATAAACATGAACTTTTGGGCTGTCCAAAAAAACACAGAACTTTTATTGACTTCAGAATTAATTAATGATGTTTTCATTGACTTGCCAATTTAGCACGCCGTCAGTAACTTTAACAAAAAAATTTGACAGCGTTAAACGTTGGCGTTAAGTAAAACGACGTCGTTTCATCTCATTTGAAAATAACGTCGTTTTACTTAACGCCAACGTTTAACGCTGTCAAATTTTTCTGTTAAAGTTACTGACGGCGTGCTAAATTGGCAAGTCAACGAAAACATCATTAATTAATTCTGAAGTCAATAAAAGTTTTGTGTTTTTTCGGTCAGCCCAAAAGTTCATGTTTATTTTGGCAATTTGTGCAAAGTTGATGCTTTTTTGGCCGAATTCTCAGACTAAATCCTAGAAATAAAATTTAGTGGGGATCAATGCTCCCCGGATATGGCGCCAAATTTGACATGGATGTTTTTATTGTTCTAGCAGAGTATAAATATCCTAAACAATCAAAAATCAAATTAACCCTAGTCTTAACACACAAATAATATAGTACTTAGAGATCAAATCCACAGAGAGCAATGGCACACAATAGATTTCTTATTTCTAAAGATTAAGCTAGGTGAATATATATATTGGTGGCAAACAGTCAGTTAAGGAAATATTCCTTATCAAGAATTAGACATCTGATATGGAAATATGCTAATAATGAAAATATGGAAATATTCAAATAAACTAACTAGATGCAAATGTTAATATGCTAGATCTAGGGTTTCAAGCTTAATGGATTATGGGGAATAGGAAGCACGGAAATGTAAATATTCTAGAACTCAAATATTAACCATTCTGACCATTTTAACTCCAACTCTTGTATGCGAGCAAAAGGAAAGACCATCGATTGACAGCTAAGGTCTGTGTCGATCGATGGTAAAATCAGAAGGAAGTGTGAACAAGATTTGATAAGTCCACCAGACTTATTAGACCATCTCTTGCATGCGCCTAACATCCTAGTTCAATGGAGTCTATTATGGGACAGAACCTACTCTCGTAGTCGTCCAAGTCCTACTTTCGAGATACTAATTAGCTACTCTAGAATGCAAGCATTAAGCACAATTCAATTGATGGATATTAACTTAACTTAGCAATCCGAAGTTTGTGCTAATCCATGATTGCTATCATTCAACCCTAAATCTAGTTGATAACTACTTAGACATAATTAAAGTAAGAATAATAGTTTGAATATAATGCATAGATAAAATATTGGGGTTCCAATACAAATCTCCCTAAGGAGTTATGAATCTTCTCCCCTAAAAACCTGAAACTATAATAAAGCGTTTTAGTCTACCATACCTTTTTCATGCTCTCAGTACATAAGAATAAATATAAAAACTCTAAAACCTAGGTCAAAACTCGACCAGGGCATTCTCGTCATTTGTCTTCAAACTTGAGCTTTTAAATCGGCTGTCTGTGAATTGGATGTTGATCAATGGCAAGTGTGCAGCATCGATCGACCTTGGTCTTTTAACTGGTCGACTCCAATGGGGATGCACCTGAAAGACAAGAAAAATAAATTATTAGTAACTTTCAGTAAAGAAAAAACCTAGACTAAACCCTAGAAAATAAATCTAATGGCGATCATTGCTCCCCGGCAACGGCTCCAAATTTGACAGCGAGTGGGTTAAGTTTTATTTTAAAGCAGGTAATCTATAAAATTAACCCTACAAACTACTTTTGCCCAGAGAGGACTAATGGTAGTACTTAGGGATCAAATCTAGAGAGAGAAAGGGCACACAATAGATTTATGTATTCGTAATGGCTAATCTATGCAAGCTATAAATAGGATGTTTATTGTAAGTTTACCCGAAAAGAAAATTGTCTAAATAAGTAAAGTTGATTCAAATATGAAAAAGATAGATCTAGGGTTTCAGATAAGTGAATTATAGTGGATAGGATGTAGGTAATTATTAATATGCAAGGTAGGCATGGGCATTCGGGTCCTCGGGCCGGGTTCGGGTCCTTCGAAGCTATGAGTTTAGGACCCAATATGGTAATTTGAATTTTTCGGTTCGGGTTTGGTTTGGATCTTATCGGGTCTGGGTCGGTTCAAGTTTTAGATAGTTGGATCCAATAGGGTAATTAGAATTGGTTCGGTTCGTTTCGTGTTCTGTTCAAAAAAAAATTCAAAACACAAAAACAATACCTGGAAATATTTATGTTTGTTGGTGTAGTAGTTTGTGAGTTATTTTTCTTCCTAGAGGTAACATGTTCGATGCACAACAATACATTTTCTGGTATTTGTTCATTTAAACCTTTTTTTATATAATACGTAATACCACCAAACCCATCCCTTTGAGATTTATTAAATTTTATTTATAATATTAGCAAAAATATACCAATAAGAAACGTGTATTAGAGATCCTTTTAACGTGAGAGAAAAAATCAAAAATGTTAAAAATAAAAATCCAATGTCCCACATCAGTTAGGAATGACATGAGTTGTATATGAAATGCTCTATAGATACCACACTTTCCCAATACTTTTATTCAGCTAGTTGGGGTTTCCAAAAGTTCCAGAAGTTTTTCAAGAAAGTTATAATGTTTGCTTTTAATTGGTTACAAATCGGTTTCAAACCAATTAATTACTCTAGGCGGTCAATTAGTAGGTGACCGAGTTTTTGAATAGAACCTAATATATACAAGAAATTTTGGGTACCCATCGGGTTTCGGGTTCAGGTCGGGTCGGTTCCAAGACCCGCGGATCCTCCACAACAAGGCCCAATAGGGTAAAAATGTCGGTTTGGATCCTACCTGAACTCGGATTTTTGGGTCGGTTTTGGGTCGGGTCCTCGGTCTGGGTAAAATGCTTAGGCCTAATGCAAGGACCTTAATAAACTAGTCTGCCACCTCTTGTTCCAACTCTCATATACGAACAGAGGAGTGGACCGTTGATCGATGGCTAAGGCCGAGTGTCAATTGACTATATCAGACAGGAAGTTCGTCCGCTAGATAATTAAACCAGCTCTCGCATGTATCTAACAACCTAGCTCAATGGAATCAATTCTGGCACATAATTTACTTCGTAGTTGTCCATGTCCTAAGTTCAGGTTTCTAGTTAGCTACTCAAGAACACAAGCATTAAACACAATTCCAAAGATTGATATTTCATCATCCTAGCAATCCTATTTTGAGGCTAATTCATCAATACCATTCTAAACCCTAAATCTAACATGATAATTACTCAGATCATAGAAAGAATGATAGACTGAATAATATAATGCATCGGACAGTAACGGGGTTCCAATACAAATCTCTAAAGGAGTTCAGATCTTCTCCCCTAGACTACGTAAACTAAACGCTGTAAATAATACTTCATGTAATATGAAATATGTGTCTCCCTGCCTAAACAATTGCAGAACCTTTATAAACTAGGTCAAAACTCGTTCAAGGGCCTTCTCATAATTTTCCTGACTTGGGCTTGAAGTCGGCCAATACGTCTACGAGTAGGCCGTCGATCGACAGCAAGGATGCTTCGTCGATCAATGGTCATGGTTGACTTTGACTCAGACTTAGCTGATTGTGAACATATACTAGATATCTGCTCTGAATGCTCTAACAAGTTCCATTATCTCCATAATGCTCTAAAACGTACCTTGACCTGAAAAAGACTCTAAAATAAAGTCTAGACACACATAGTAGACTCCAAATAGGGTACGAATGATGGTCTAAAACTGATAAATAACAAGGTATATCACATCCCTAGATTGGGGCAATCCCTTTAGGAATCGGGAATTTGATGCCTAGATGATATGTCGATTGGACTGCCTTCATGGCATTTATCCAAGGCGCTCCCATGATGACGTTCTAGATGGCTATGTGGTCGACGACCGCAAAGTCGAGGATTTTTGTGACTTCCTTTGCCATGACTAGGACTTTGATCGATCCGAGAGTCATCGATGTTATGGTTATGCCCAAAAAATTGGTTAATTGTTTTGGCGTTGGTATGACTTCTCCCAGATTGACGTTCATCCTTTTGAAAGTGTCATCGAAGATGACATTGACCATGCTTGCCGTGTCCACGGGGATTTTGGCAACTTCGAGATCCTGATTACAAGATCGATAACGATTGGGTCGCTGTAGGGCTGGTCGATCCACGGCTTCCTCTTCTTCGAAGGTGACAGCTCTGTTTGGAATGTTCCAGGGTGGAAACCAGCTTGACCCCTTGTGCTTGACTCAGATTTCCGGTGATCGGACTTGATTGACGAGACTGTATCACTACAGTACTGCGATCCTCCGAGGTTCATGTTTACTCTGCGACGATTGTTGCTGTTGCCCTTTTCGTCTTGTCTCCTTCCATGCTTTTCGTCCGAATGATTTCCCTGAGAAGAGTTCTGATTGTGAGGCTTTATACGTCTGCATGGGGCGCATCGGAATCGCGGATGAGATCTTTGACGCTAGTTACATCGGAGAGCTCTCCAGCGAGCAACTTCGCGGCCAGCCTTGCCCCGAGAACTTTGCAGTTGACGAATGTGTGACCTCGGGTCTAGTGGAAGTCGCAGAAGGTGTTCTCGTCATAATTCGAATTTTGAGTCCATGTGTTACCCGTTGTTCGCCCTTGTTCCAATCCAGAGTTGATGGCATAGTTATGCGCTCCCTTGAGACCTTCTCCCTCGTGATGGATGTACTTGTCGTTAAGAGTTTTTTTGTTTTCCGGCTTCTGGTCCGATGCCGAATCTTCTGAGGACGTCTTCATCGGATTATGCTTTTGAAATAAGACCTTGGAGAGGATGATGATTTACTCTGTATCTTTTTGGAGCGGACAGCGTGCGGGTTAAGGTTTATTTTAAAGAAGACAATTCCATCAAATTAATCCTACGAACTACTCTTCCCAAGAGAGGTCTAATTGTAGTACTTAGGGATTGAATCCAAAGAGAGCGAGAGCACACAATATATTTATGCATTCCTAATGGTTAAGCTAGGCAAGCTATAAATAGGAGGTTTCTTATAGGTTTTATTCTGAATGTCTAAATAAGTTAAGTTGATTCAAATATGGAAAAGATAGATTTAGGATTTCAGGCAAGTGAATTAGTGGATAGGATGCAGGGAATTATTAATATGCAAGGACCTCAATCAGCAAATCTGACCCCCTCTCGTTCCAGCTCTCGTATGCGAACAGAGGAGTCGACTGTCGATCGATGGTTATCAAACATAAAGTTTGTTCGCTAGATTAATTAAACCAGCTCTCGCATGTATATAACAACCTAGCTCAATGGAATCAATTATGACATAGAACAATGTTGCTGCTACAGTCCATCTAGCCATCTCATTTCCGATTATTTTTTAAGTTGTAGGCGAATAGTGGGGTCATTGGTAATGTACATACTCCTCGCTTCCAACAATGTGTGATCATTCCTTTGAATTAGAATAGTGGGGGTCATCGGCTATGTACCTACCCCTCTGCATCTCAGAAAATCATCTCAATCTTTTCTATTATAGATCCTGAAGAGAAAGAGAGAAGGGAAATCAGAATTACACAAACTAATACCTTACAAACTTGCAAAAGGAATCTGAACCGATGTAAACCAAACCCCAAAGCGAGCAAAGTAGTTAGTATTAGGTTTGAGATCAGCTTTGGTTCCTTCAAACTTTCTTAGTAAGTGTGATCTTATGGCAGGATGATCCACTTTGGGATCTCTAATAATCTCTGGAATCAATATGTCTAAGAATGGTGCTATAGTGTGGTTATTCAATAAATAAGTTCTGATCATTATCCCCTTCTGACTCTATAAAGAATATTTGAAAAACTTAATAGATAAAAACTCAAAATAGATAAAAGCATCAGCAAACCTCCCCCGGACTTAAATAACAATGTCCCCAGTGATATCCCGTCGAGTTTGGTTAATAAAAACTAAAGCATACGTAAAAGGTAGAGAAAACGTCAATGTTACCAAACTCCGTAAAGAGTGTCGACCGATGGTTGGTGTTGAGTGTCGACTGATGGTGAGGTGTTGAGTGTCGACCGATGGTGAACCATCCAAGCTGTTGACCAATGGTGAGGTGTTGGTGTCAAGCGTGGTGATTTTTAACTTTTCTACTCCTCCTTTGAAAACCTGAAGTAATTAAAAACATAATTAATAAATAAGTAGCTAAAAATAAACTTACTAAATAGTGGGTTGCCTTCGACTTAGCCCTTGGTTATAGTCTTAAGATCAACGTTTGGACTTCTGGACTAGAAAGGTGGTTCATCAAACCAATGTGGAAAGCAAGTATCCACATATTATCTGCTCGTCTCAAACCATGCACTGATGAAGCCTCTCACAGCGTCATCTGCTCTGGTTTTCTGATTGTTCATCTTCCTCAGAGCAAACACCAATCTGCTCATCGTTTCTTTGAGTGCTTGAATGCATCCCATCAACATGTTAAATCTGGCATTTGTGGGCTCCAAAATATCTCTCAAACTCTTGTAGATACTATCCCTCATCAAGTCCTGAGAAAGGTAACTCCATCAAGCTTGTCTTGTAATAACTTCTTTGTTACCAGCCTCTGCCCAGATGCTTCGTGGTGACTGTCGATCGATGGCCAAGTGTTGCCGTCGGTTGACGCTTAGCTGACTGCCCCAATCGATGTTTGTTTTCTGAAGAGATTCCATGATATGTTGTCCATTGCCAGTATGTCTGCGATATCGTCCTTGGACAAATTGAGAATCCTTCCATCCATTGCTCGTTCATATCCATCTTGGTCCCTCATAATTCTAAACTCATCTAATCTGAGATAGCCATAATCGTCATCGTATCATGTAGGATTGTCATCGATCGATGGTATTGAGCCACGATCGATCGATGCTGCATTCTAGGTTCCAGAGGATCCTCTGAAATTTCCAGCCTCTTCTAGTGCAAAAGCATGGTACTCGACTGCTTCTTCTTCAAAGTAAGAACCATCATATTTTGGGTTATTGGTTTTTGGCATCATCTCACGGTATTGTTACCCAGTGTAGACCATGTCTTCTTAACTGTCTTCGTCATCTTATCTATGGCATAAGCTTCAACCGATGTTAGAGGTTGAGTATCGATCGATACTGAAGGTTGGGTTTCGTGCAGGTTCTGGGTATAGCTACCGTCAACCGATACCAAGGGTTGGGTGTCGATTGATGTTATGTCCGCAGGCTCGTAGTCTTGATGGTAATTACAGAACATGTAGCAATCAAATCTGGATCATTACCCAATTCTATCTGAGTATCCTTGTTCTTGACTTTAACAAGTTCATAAAATTTGTATAGATCAATCAAGGATATATACAACATGTTTGTCTTCATGTCACAGATAGCTCCCAGTGTTGCCATGAATGCTCTTCCAAGAAGTAAGGAAGAGTTCCAATCAATCTTTATATCCATCACATGGAAGTCTACTGAAACTAAGGCGTTGTGAATATGCACTGGGATGTCTCTGGCTATCCCTCCTGAATTCACTTTGGAGCAATCAACAAAGGTGAACAAATCACTAGAAGGCTCCACTTTTAGGCTTAGCTTCTCTGCCATAACTCTAGGCATGATGCTAACTGCTGATCCAGTATCGCAGAGGGTGTTAGGATAATCGTGACCTTTGCTAGAACATGGAATTACAAATTTCCCAGGGTAACTTTTCTTCTTGAGTGTGGTTCTCTGCTTCAGCTTCTCTCTGAGGTCATTGAACATGCGCTCTATGTCCTTTTATTTTTCCTTGGATTCCCTGAAAAGCATCCACAATCTATGAGTATAATATGCTTCATCAAATTGAGTATCTAAAGGAGTTTTAAAAACTCTTTTGGCAAAGTCATCCATCTTTTTGTCAGTTGCTTCTCTGAGAAGAGGTTTGGAAATACTTTGTTTCCATCTGAGGTTCCTTTATGTTGTCATGGGGTCAGGTGAATCGGAGTTCTTTTCTTGAGTCTCCATTCTCGAAGGTCTGACAAATAGGCCGGCACTAAGACTTGGTAAACAAATGGGTTCTGCTGTTGAAGACTGTCGATCGACGCTGGATTCTCGACATCGATCGACGCTGGATTCTCGACGTCGATCGACATTAGAAGAGTCACACAAAGCAACAGATTCTGAAGGTTCCGGTGATCAATAATCTGGTTTGGGTGTCGATCGACACCAATGCTAACTAGCGAATGACATGTCACTTTCTACACAGAAATCTCATTCCTAGAGTTGTTCTCTCTTCACTTCTTGCCAAAAATCATCACCTATCAATGCACTGACGTGCTGCTTCTGACTAGCTTCCCTTTTCTCTTTAAGCAGGGTCTCATGTCTTTGAATTGCCACAGTTGTTTGGACCACTTGATTCTCCAACTTCTTTACATGAATGTTGAGAGTCTCAAACTTTGTGTTGAGGTTGATGTACAGGGCATCTATCTTTTCATTGAAGTTCACAGTCATCTGCTGCTGCTTCTCCAGTATTCTATCAACCATAGCTTCTAACTTGCTTTCATGAGGTTTTTGCTGTTGTTATTCTGATTTTAGTTACTCATGTTGCCACCATAGGAGTTTCTATTGTAGCCTTGATTTTCATGTCTCTAGTAACCGTTTCCACCAACAAAATTCACATTTTCTTCCTCTTCTTCTTCTTCCAGGGCTTTCACTTCTTGCTTCTTGAGAAATTTATGAACATTATGCAGCTTTACTTTGACTTCATTTATCTGCTCCTTGCGCAAATATAGAGCTGATTTCTTCCTCTCATAGTCAGTGTTCTTGGTGATATTTCAAGATGTCATGTCCTCAATAAGTCTTGTTGCTTCTTATGGACACCTAGTGCTGAAGTTTCCGTGTCTACAGCCATCTGCTACTACAGATTAATACCTCTGAAGAATGTGTTAAGCAGTTGCACTTTGTTGAAACCGTGATGTGGACATTCTCTCTGGTAGGACTTGAATCTAAACAAAGAACTTCTGAATGATTCTCCAGGCTCATGTGTGAATGTAGCAATTCTGTCTCTCAAGTCTTCTGCTTGGGCATCATCAAAGAAATTGTGCAGGAACGCATTCTTGATGTATGTCCAGGATGGCAGAGACCCTGGTGGTAGTTGTTTAAGCGAACGTAAAGTATCTCCAGTAAGTGAGTACTTAAAGAGCTTACATAATAGATAGTCCTCAGGGACTCCATTGTCTTTAAAAGAAGATACTAGATCCTTTAGCTGCTTCAGATGATCCATCGGGTGCTCTTGTCACAATCCATGGTAGGGTGTCTGCGCAACAAATGCGAAGACGGACGGTTTGATCTCCAAATCATTTCTCTGAAAAGCTAGAGAACGAATAGCAGATCTATTAGCATAGAACTGGTCTGGATGATTGTAGTCTGTTAGTGTATGTTGAGAAGCTTGGGCGGCAGCTTCAGGTCGACCTACTATAGCGTCTGCTCTGGTTCAGGGATCACAGCCCATGATCGTCAATTCTCTGACCTGTCGCATTACGCAGATGACCTTTAAGGTCATACAGGTCTCCTCTCTCATCTCAAACCACAACTAAAGTCGCAACCATCTTAATTCGTGAGCTACCGTCGATTGATGCCACGTGGGTACTGTCGATCGATGCTGGTCGTGAATGAGCGTCGATTGGCTGTTGAGTGTTACTATTGATCGATGCTTGTCGTATCTTTTTGCGGATGGAACTTTCGATTGCAATGGGTCTGAGAAGAGTAATTCCTTGTTCTTTTTGCTTCTAGTACTGTTGGGCATGCACCTGAAAGACAAGAAAGAGAAATTGTTAGTAACTTGCAGTAAAGAAAAATAAATTGTTAGTAACTTGCACTAATGGCGATCCTTTCTCCCCGCCAATAGCGCCAAATTTGACATCGTGTGGGTTAAGGTTTATTTTAAAGCAGGCAATATATCAAATTAACCCTACAAACTACTCTTGCCAAGTGAGGTATAATTGTAGTACTTGGGATCGAATCCACCAAGAGCGAGGGCACACAAAAGATTTATGTATTCCTAATGGCTAAGCTAGGCAAGCTATAAATAGGAGGTTTATTGTAGGTTTTATTCTGAAAAAGAAATTGTCTAAACAAGTAAAGTTGATTCAAATATGGAAAAGATAGATCTAGGGTTTCAGGCAACTGAATAATAGTGGATATGATGAAGGTAATTATTAATATGCAAGGACCTTAATCAAAAAATCTGACCCTTCTCATTCCAACTCCCGTATACGAAAATAGGAGTCGGCCGGGGATCGACGGCTAAGGCAGGGTGTCGATCGATGGTTATCAGAAGTTTGTCCGCTAGGTTAATTAAACTAGCTCTCGCATGTATCTAACAACCTAGCTTAATGGAATCAATTCTGGCACAGTAAGTACTCTCATAGTTGTCCATGTCCTAAGTTCAGGTTTCTAGTTAGCTACTCTAGAACACAAGCATTAAACACAATTCCAAAGATTGATATCTCTTCATCCTAGCAATCATATTTTGGGGCTAATTCATCAATATCATTATAAACCCTAAATCTACCAAGAGAATTACTTAGACATAATCATAGAAAGCTGATAAACTGAATAATATAATCAACAGAATAAATAATGGAGTTCCAATACAAATCTCTGAAGAAGTTCAGATCTTCTCCCCGAAAACTACTAAGAACACTCAAAAGCTGAAAATATTACTTTGTGTAATATATGATATGTGTCCCTTTGTCTAAACAATGGCAGCAAGGATGCTCCGTCAATCAATGGTCATGCTTGACTTCTACTCTGACTTAGCTGAACTTACAGCTACTGGATATCTTCTCTGAATGCTCTAACAAGTTCTATTATCTCCATAATGCTCCAAAACGTACTTTGACCTGATAAGACTCTAAAATATAGTCTAGACATACATATTAGACTCCAAAAAAGGTCCAAATGATAGTCTAAAATTGGTAAATAACAAGGTATATTAGGAGCGCATCTTGGAATGTGCACGGCTTGTCAAGGGTTATCCACTTCCTGAATTCAACTTGTACCAGAGCGTTTTACGGAGCACATCTATGGCCACCTTGTTGCTTTCTAGACATGAAGATTTTGAATCTGTTCATGAAGTCTCAGAGAGGTTCGTCTTCCTTTTGAGCCAGGCTCCAAAGGTCGACATCAGATGTTTCTCGTTCTATGAACATAGAGTATTGTTTGAGAAAGTCCAAAGAGAGTTGAAGTTTTGCCTAAGGCATGAAACCATTTGAGCGCTGCTCCTTGGAGGTTCTCGACAAAGAGGCGGAAATGGCCGACATCTCCTTCGTTCTCTCTAAATTTTGCGCTTCCCATCGTGATCTGGAAGGTTTGTAGGTGCGCCTGAGGATCATTCGTACCGTTGTAGGTGGGTAACTTGATCTTTCCAAAATCCGATAATTTGGTATCGCTGATGCGAGCTGTGAAGGGTGTCTTTCGAGCTTCCTCGAGCAGCCGATCGATTTCGGACGCAGCTCGAGTAGGATGGTGAATTTGAGATTTCACCGCTCTTACTTCCGCGGCCGTTATGTGATGTAGTCACGGAGATTGTGAATCTCGAGATCATCTCCAACGGTTTTCCGGCCTTGTCAGTGTTTGCTGCGTGTGATCTGAGCCTGCTCTTCGGCTAGCTTATCATGTTATACCTAGAAGATGTTTTCCTTTTCTTCGGTCATGGGTTTGTCGAACAAGGAGTCTTTCTGAGCCGCGCGGCTTCTTGTCCTTCTTGAATGCACGTCAGCATATTCTTCCGAATAATCGGACTGATCGCTGGGATCTAAGTGGACACGTTCGACCTCGTGTTCCTCTATTCCATGCTCTAGTGGTGGAGGGGTTTCAGAGTATTTCTAAGCAGGGATTGTCTCGCCGGGATTTTTTCCTGATGGATTTTCTCGCGAGTTTCCAGGCCTGTCCAGCGGAGTTTCGAAGTTGAGTCTTCTCCCGTGAGCCCTAGTGTTTCCACAGGGATGAACTACTCGGGCCCTCGCTGTAAGGGTTTCGGCCTGTTTAGTGAGGGATCCATGAGTTTCTCTTGTTCTTCCGAATTCTTTTCAAAAGCGGAGATCATCATTTTTGCCTCCTCAAATGCCGTGGTGTTGGGATCAGCATGAACCGCGGTGACGTTCGCTGCGGGAGTGTTGACGTCTTCGCCGATGCTTCCATCGTCGCGAGTTTGTTTGTTGGTTTGATTGACACTAGACATGACTGATCGAGCGTTTGTGGCTGAGAGTTAGATTGATCTGTACCCCCCCCCCTCCTTCTAGTGCCAAATTGTGAGAACCAAAATTTGCACCGTGGATTTTCATTAAACACGGAAAGTAAAGAGACCCTAACTTTTCATAGGTCTCAGATTTCTGCTAAGCCAAACATCAAGCAATCAGACAATGAAAACAAACAAAATAGTAAATTGATAAAAACGACAGAGAGCAAAGAAGATCTTATTCTGAATTCGTGAATGAACGTTACAATAGATAAAGCCTCGGCCGCAAGATCTGTGAGAGAGTTCCCTAGTTCTAACCGCCTAAGACTTTGTAAACTTAGTTGAGTCGCGGCTCGAAAATAGAAAATGGAAAATTGCCTAAAATTGCTATGAGTGCTAAGTTTGCTATGTCTTCTTTGTCTCTAACCTTGGCGTTTCTTATATTCTCCTCTTTAAGGAAGTTTCCTCTTTCCTTTTCTGCACCCGAGTCGAGTTTATCGCTTTGCGTAAATATATCATTTTTCTTTGATATTCATGATTATCCCTCGAAACTTAACATTTTTTCTTCCGGACTTGACATTTATCTTCTCCTGTGAACAATAGATGAACCATCATAGTATCTTTGGCCTCAATCTCGTCTAAAATCGTAAGTAGGTTTTTAGTCACGTTTTAGACATTTTTGGGCCCTTTTTCGACTTAAATGTTTTTACAATTTCTTCGAGAGAAGACCTTTGGTACGATGTCAGTTATATAAATAGTTCAAATTACCCGTATAGTCGAGGAAACATCGGTGTTAAGTCAACCGTGGCTGTTTTATACGAACAATTTGAATTCATACCAGAAAACAAGCCTTTACGGTTTTTATCGCAAAGCTCCAACGGTAACTCCAATCGAGATGAAACAAGAGACAATGTGATTGAAGTTCAAAGGAGACACTGATTGGAACCGAGACAGATGTTGCTGATCCAACTCGCATGATGGCGAGTTGGATGTGGTCGATACAACTCGCCATCAGGCGAGTTGGATGGGGAAAGTCCAAATTGCCATCAGATGAGTTGGATGAGCTGGTCCAACTCGCCACCAGGCGAGTTGGATGGGAATCTCAACTCGCCTGATGGCAAGTTGGATGGTGACAGTCCAACTCGCCATGGGCTTGGTCCATTCAACTCGCCGTCGGGCTGGTTGGACACGGCATGTTTCGATCATTATGTTGCTCGATTGTCTTTTCCAATAACTTGTCGTACAATCTCTTTTGAATTTGTACGAAGTACTATTTTAGTTTCCCACACTTATAGAAAACAAATGTTTTGGGGACTTTCAGACATTGATTCCGTCTTGACCATTTTGACCCCAATAGATTGTACTAGAGAGTGGTTATAGTTGTAATAAAATAGAAAAAGTTCATCATCCCTTTCTTGACTCAATAAAAACTTTTTTAATGGAAATCAAACTCAAAACAAAACACAATATCAGTAATTACCTCCCCGAGACTTAAACAACATTGTCCCTAGTGTTATTCAGTCTAAGATTGCTGGGAAAATAATCAAAAGTAGAAATCTGCTAGGGTTGGAGAACAAGAGACGTACCTCTCTGTCTCAAATGTCGACCGCCACCACCTACTCGGTGTCGATCGATGCTCCTAGACATAAATTTTTTCGGTCAAGGTAACGAGATATATGTCCTATCTCATCTTGTTTGATTCACCATTCAGCGAAGTTAGCTCTGTTAGATCAACCATACACACGTTAAGACCAAGAAAATAAATAGTCTCAATTCCAAGCATAGTTAAACAAAATAAAATAAGTCAAGCATAAATTCAAATAACCGAAAAATAACATGTATGTAGCAAAAAAGATAAAAAGATGAGAACTAGTCTTCATCGGTATCCTCCTATGAGTCATCCTCTGGCCTGCATGAAGGACCTGCTTCAGCTGATGGTGATTTCGCTCTGACGGTCCCTCTACTCATGAAACGGCAACTAGACATTCTAGACCAGATGGCTTGAAGAGCGTCAAACATGATGCGCTGGAAATCACCACGGTTCGTGATGTGTGTGTCGAGTATGTAGGGGAAGTCAGGTGCAGGGGGTGCTGCATGAGCGGCTGGTGAATCTGCAGGTCTCGGTACATCCCGTGTGCGTGGTCGCTTGGCTGGGTTGCGCAGGAGGAGGGGGACTAGGTGGAACTCGAGCTTGGAGACATCGTCGCTGAAATATGTAATTGTCCGCTGAGGCAACTCTAGCAGATGTGATCCTGCGGCATCGACGAAACTCCAAAAGTAACTCTCCTTGAGCCAGTTTTTGCTCGTCAAGTGTGTTCCTTCCATGAAGATTTTGTTGTTGATGAAGGTGGTCTGATCCAGCCAGATCTTGAGACGCCTGAATATCGAAGTAAGCAAGCTCTCCACCGTTTCCTTTTTCGCGTTGGTCCCCTACAATGGTTTCTTCTTCAGATTAACCAAGAGCTCAGCAAAGATGGCTCCTAGGTTGACCAAATAATCATCAGCTGGTCCCTGCAAGTCACCCAAATCGACCAAGTCTCTCACTGAGTAGTATAGCAGTGTGAGCTCATGCACCCATACTTTGTTCGGCTCTATCTTGCACACTAATGTGTTGGCAAAAACCTTGACAAAGTAGCGAACTGTCGGGTGACAAATGTCGGTCTGAGTCGATGCTCCTGAGTCAAAATTTCCAGTGGCCAATATTTCCCAATATATTGCCTGTCAACGGAACGCATGGACTGTGTAGTGCAGATACAAATGGTTCTTTAACACGTAGATCTTGCAGAGGGTCGGAATCGGGATCATGTATCTGATGCCTCCAATGAAGAATGTCAAGGTGGCCTCATTTTCCCTCTTCACCTCTCGTTGGTGTAGTAGACCTGGAATGTGGCCATGAACAGCCTAACCAGATCGAGGTAGAGATCGTAAGACCTGTTATCCATAGCTCCCATGCCCAACTCTCTGATCATGTCTCTCAAATCATCCTCGAGACCCAGCTAAGTACGAGTCGAAGTCAAGCATGACCATCGATCAGCTAAGTACGAGTCAAAGTCAAGCATGACCATTGATCGACAAAGCATCCTTGTTGTCGATCGACGGCCTACTCGCAGAGTATTGGCTGACTTCAAGCCCAAGTCAAGATGAATTACGAGAATGCCCCTGAATTAGTTTTGACCTAGTTTATAAAGGTTCTCCCATTGTTTAGGCAGAAAGAGACGACACAAAAGTATTGTTTATAGTTTTTAGTTTTCTTAGTTTTTTAGGGGAGAAGATCTGAACTTCTTTAGAGGTTTGTATTGAAACCCCATTATTTATTCTATGCATTATATTATTCAGTCTATCATGTTTTCTATGATCATGACTGATTAATTCTCCTGTTATATTTAGGATTCATAATTGTATTGATGAATTAGCCCCAAAATAGGATTTTTAGGATGAAGAAATATCAATCTTTGGAATTGTGTTTAATGCTTGCATTCTAAAGTAGCTAACTAGAAACCTGAACTTAGGACATGGACTACTATGAGAGTAGGTTTTGTGCCAGATTTGATTCCATTAAGTTAGGTTGTTAGATACATGCGAGAGCTTGCTTAATTAACCTAGCGGATGAACTTCATGTCTGATTAGCGTCGAACGACACTCGGCCTTAGTCGTCGATCTACGGTCTACTCCTCTGTCTACATACAAGAGTTGGGATAAGAAGGGGTCAGACTAGTTAATTAATGTCCTCAAATATTAATAATTTCATGCATCATATTCACTATAATTCACTTGCCTGAAACCCTAGATCTATCTTTTTCCATATTTGAAGGAACTTTACTTATTTAGACAATTTTTGTTTCGAATAAACTTACAATAAACCTCATATTTATAGCTTGTTTAGCTTAGTCATTAGGAATACATAAATATATTATGTGCCCTCGCTCTCTGTGGATTCAATCCCTAAGTACTACAATTAGACCTCTCTTGGCAAGAGTAGTTTGTAGAGTTATAAATTTGATAGATTGCTACTTTAAAATAAACCTTAACCCGCACGATGTCATGGTCAAGGGATATACGCCCTATATTGAGATAGGAGATGGTCCAGGCTTTGTGGCAGTTTGTTAGTATGATTATGGCGTATAGCATGAATCAGATAGAGAAGCGTCGATCGGCACCCAACCCTTAGTGATATTTCATGGATTTTACTTGTTTTAACCCATTATTTATGTATGTTTCAGAGTATTTTATATCTATTTGGAGGTGTTTTAGAGTCTTTATAGGTATAGGTACCTACTGGACAATATTGGAGCTTTTGGACCATTTTAGAGGTTTGAGAAAGCTCTCCTGAAAACTTGAATCGAAGGCTGTTCTCGTGAAGAATGTCGATCGACAACGACCTCTGTGTATCGATCGACAGTCGTATGAGGGTATTATGATGATTCAAGGAAATTACAAGAATTACCTAGAAGTTCCAATATTTGCACACCAAGTCCCTGGCCGCATGTTAGGCTATTTATTAGGCTTTTTATTGTTTTATAAGATGGACTTCATACAACGCTTCTTTTACATACTTCTTGCCTCCACCATTTTTCAAGAGGAGAGAAAGCCTAGGATTGGAGAGAGATTTGAACACCTTTTGAGAGAAGATTTTGAACTCCCTTTGTTTCTCTACTCTATTTATGCAATTTATTCGAACCTTCATTATGTTCTTTATGATAATGTATGAGTAGTTTTATTGTTAAACCTAGGGTTCTGCGAAGGTTGTTAAATGGTTTGCTAAATTCATATTGTTGTTAGGGTGATTAATTAGTTCTTCATCTAGTTGCTCTTATTGCTAGGATTAAGATCAATCACCTTAAATCTAGATCTTAGGATAAGTTGGCCAAGCGACAGCTTGGTTGACTACCTGAATTAAGGCTAGCATGATATAATTGACTAGATGCATATGACAGTTGGTCTAGAAGATTAGAGAACCTATCAAACTCACTTGCTAAAGCTTGTTTAGAAGTAGCATCGATCGTCGACCACACCTTGGTTTCGATCGACGCTCTCAGCAGATTTAACTACGAAAATAGGAGTCTGAGGTTTAGACATTAGATAGTCTCACATACGAAAGTTGACAGATTTTAACTTGATGTTTAAGTTCGAGAACCTTATCTTAACATATCCCTGATAACATAATTAGTTTGCATTATCATTACAGCTAAGAGTTCATCTAAGTCTAGCTTCATCTCATCTTGATAATTTACAACACTACATCTTATTATTTACCGCTCTTACTATTATCATCTAGCTTTATTTTAAACACATTGAATCTATTGTGTAATCTTAGAGTCTCTGTGGATTTTATCCCAAAGTACTACAACTGAACCTCTTATTTGAGAGAGTAAGTTGTTCATAGGGTAATTTAAGAACATATCACTCAGTATCGATCGACAGCCTGAAGTTTCAGAATATCGAGAGAATTTTTCAGTTGAGGCCATAATTCCACATAACAATGTAGTAACATCCGTAGAACGTGTAGACGAAATACGAGGCATTGATCGAACTTGACGAACCAAAAAAAAAAGATAAACAAGTAGCCTTGGTAAATATCTAAATAAACGAACCCAAAAATATCTCTGTGGAATACCCCAACTTCCGTTTATGTTGTTTCTCAAAGGCCACGAGTGTGGTTGACGTGAGGATGGCTGATCTGAGGAGGTGAAGCCATCACCGGTGGAGGACACTGGTAGCACTTCGTGAAGAGTCCAAATGTGTCAATCTGGTGAACAAAATTTATCATACTGGCCCAACCACCGAACCCAAATCCGACTATGAACACCCACACCACAATGAATGCATTGATGGTGAAAGCTCCTGTCCACCTCCCTAGAAACCTCGGCGGCTGCTCCACGGCATTCTCACGTGCAGCGGATGAGCGGAAGGTGAAGATGTGAGCCAGCGCAGGGATGATGTAGACGGTGAAGCTGACGAGGAGTGATCCTACGGTTGAGTTAATGGGACCGAAGAATGGGAATATGATTGCCAGAAACCAGATGGGTATAACCACAGGAAGCCTCGCAGCGGCTCTCTTGCACATGCTCCGGCACTCGTGCATGCCTATCAGCTTCTCCCACACGAAGTATAGAGGCGTGCAGGCGAACCCAAACGTGATGAATTGGTGGATGAGCATGAGCACCACTGCAAAGTCGCGGAAAATGTTCTTTGGGAGGAGAGCGAATGCGTTGGAATGGTTTAGAAGCAAATCGCCAAACGCCCAATAAACCGCAGACGCAGAAGGCAGTGTCAGCGTCAAGACGTACAGAGTCGCAAACAGATAAATAGACTTGAACTTCTGTGGCTTCCACATCGCATGCATTATTTCTCTGCTCCAACACATGAACACAAATTCAATTTACATAATTAATTGAAGTAAATGTGTATATAAAAAACAAAGAAAGGGAGTGGTCTTTTTCATCAATCTCTGTAACTCCGATTATACCCTCATGAAACATGGATTAGTGGGGTCAAAAAGGTAAAAAGAATATACACAGTAACAGCATGGCCACCAAATGTGTAAAGAATGTTTGTGGCCCCTGTGAAGTATAACACCAGCTTGCTTGGTCCCGAATGTTTCACTCCTTCTACCTATTATTATTCCAATTTACTTATGTTATTAATCTCAAACTGCTTCATCTATATATATATATATTATAAGCAATGTATCATTAATACATTAAACCATTTCTGACACCAATATATATAGGGTTGGGTAAATGTGGTCCCAACCACATGTTGCTTGAAACTAAATGACTAAAACTGTTAAACAAAAAAAAAAAAAAAAAAAAAAACTAAATGACTAAAACACAAGAAAGAAGACAACTTTTTGATGTTTTTGAGTCCCGTAAAGCTATAACATCACCAGCTAATCTATCTAACCGTATAATTATCACCACAACGTTAAAAAAAATTCATTCAGTAATTAATCTACCTGGCCATGGAGGACGGAGGCAATGGTGAGGTACCAAGCAGTGTAAGTGGTCATCAAGAGTCCAAGAAAAGACCAAACCCTGTAGTTGTGGAAGGAAGGGATGAAGACTGTGGTTGCACAACATGCCCCAAATATGTATGTCCATGTCCTCTTGTCCAGATTGTCACTTATGTAATATATATTGCTGTACATCATTCAATTTTCATTAAAACCACAACACCATATGTCTCATTTAAAAAAAATTATATATATTCATTAAAATCATCGGTCCATTTAAAAAAAATATAGTATATATACATATGGATTGTAATCTTCTTTTCATGATCAATAAAGAATTGGAATGATTAATAGTAAGTACCTGGCACAAGCTATGAGTTGAATGACAGATCCAAAGAGAAGGAAGGTGCAGTTGAATGCTAACCCAACATTCCTCCAGTGCTTCCCAAGTAATCCATCAAGAACCTCAAACCACTGCACATTGGTTTTTAAGAAAATGCCACGTAATTAATATATATTCTATATACAAATGGAAGAAGACGTAGGAGAGCTAGCTAGAATAATTTGATATTGTTACCTGAATGACATGGTTTCTGAAGTTAACTTTCTCTCTCTCTTTCCTGGTTCTGTATTCGACATAAAGAATGCTGATGAGGTAAGCAGTCCAACTACCCAAGAGACCGTAGAAGAGCTGAAACAGGATTCCTGAGAGCATCCCTAGTTGTGAAAATGAGTATGGAAGCGTCAACAGAACTTGCGCTACCTAAAGAAAACAAACAAATTCATCAAGTCACAAAAAGTGAGAGTGTAAAAACAGAAACCTTCTTGTTTTCATCTACAAAATACAGAAAAAGGTGACGTACCTGGTTGGAAGCACAGCTGAACCAAGCATCATAGACAGAGCCGCCATGCCAAAACAAGTTGGAAAGCTTTGATTTCATGTCTGAATCTTTCCCTTCGCTCTCCATCTCCACATAGTTTCCAACAACAACCGTCTCCACTGCTTTCTCATCGTTCTCCATTGCTTTTCCTCTCTTTGTGTAGAGATCAATACAAGTGAATGAAGAGAGAGAGTCTAGATAACAATATATAGAGAGAGAATAGAGAGAGAGGAATGAAGAGTGAACGTTAAAAAAAAAAGGAATTGAAGAGTGTGATTGTGTGTAGACAGAGAGGGAGACAGGAAGTAGTATTTCAAGGCAAAAGGATGATGAGCAAAGCCCAAGCAAGCTCCCCTTCCCTTTGTTCTTGATAGCTACTTGTGAGAGATTTTGTTTTGGGAGTGACAACATAGAATCAATTTATACTATAATATCTAGGCCTGGGCGTTCGGGTATCCGTTGGCGTTCGGGTCGGGTTTTTCGGATTTCGGTTCCTTTTTGTAACACCATATAGGTCCCATTCTAAAAATTTCTTATTACGGGTCGGGATCGGATATAACACATCGGTTTCGGATCGGTTTTGTACCACTTTCTAAAACCCATAAAATAACCATATATCTTTTCGGTTCGGTTTATTTCGTATCGGTTCGGGTTTTTATGAAGTAACATACAAAAAAACAAACATTTTTTCAAAGACACTAAATACTTAGAACAAGCTTGAGCTTTTAGAAGTACTTGACGACAATCATGTGTAATGTACCGCTCCTGTCAAAGAAAAAGAAAAG
Organism: Moricandia arvensis; assembly: GCA_905132765.1. Taxonomy (NCBI): domain Eukaryota; kingdom Viridiplantae; phylum Streptophyta; class Magnoliopsida; order Brassicales; family Brassicaceae; genus Moricandia; species Moricandia arvensis. The sequence goes on from CAJHQP010005418.1 coordinate 26,110, forward strand.
CAAAAAAAAATAAAAGAGTAAGAATCAAGTCCAAAGCAAAGCAAAACAGAAGCAAATCATTATAAAGTAAGATGTTTTTACTGCAATACCTTAGAAAGAAAGAGGCTCTTGATTTCATATTGCAAATTCTGATCCAAACTCTGATGCAAAGACAAAACAAACCATTAAACAAACAAAATATGAAGCTAAAAAGTTACAATGTAGATGACATACCTCTCTCAATCTTTTCTTGTTCTTCAATGTCTTCAAGGATCTGTGCATTAGTAAGCACTTTTGACTCACAATGAATGTCTTGCTTAAGCCATTGTTCAGTACACATTAATACCTCAACCATGAAGTGAGTAAGGCAGCTTCGAGATGGGCTTATGATCCTTCCACATGTTTTAATAAGCATGCGTGTAATGATATTATTAAAACAAAAGAGTAAAGGTAAGCATGCGTGTGTTGGTATTATTAAAACAAAAGAGTAAAGGTAAGCATGAGTGTATTGGTATTATTAAAACACAAGAATATTCGGTTATTTCGGATTACTTTTCGGGTCTCGGATTAAACCGAACCGACTCCAATAACCGAATTACCGTTGAATCAAAACCGGTCGGGTATTTTTTTATATATATAACCGAACCGATATCTTTTATTCGGGTCGGGTTCGGGTTCGGGTTCGGGTTCGGGTTCAGTATAATATGCCCAGGCCTAATAATATCTCTCTCTCTCTCTCTCTCTCTCTCTCTCTCTCTCTCTCTCTCTCTCTCTCTCTCTCTCTCTCTCTCTCTCTCTCTCTCTCTCTCTCTCTCTCTCTCTCTCTCTCTCTCTCTCTCTCTCTCTCTCTCTATCTATCTATCTACATTAGTCCTTGATCTATTGTATCTCTTATAGTATCCTCCTACTAATTGATTATCAAACCTAACAAACAGATGTATATTGCTTACCATCACCAATATTAATGTTACCTGTTCATGAAAGTTTATTACAAAAATAGGTAGCTTGAAAAGGGAATTAGTGATTAGTGTGTTGTTTTTTATAAAACTGTCAAAAACAATACGAAAAAAATAATTACAGTCGTTCTACGAATGGGATGTAATTGATGCCTCGTTTTCAAACCAATAATACGGTATAAACAGTGTCTCCGTTGAAAGATTTCTAACACATTGTTCCAAAAAAAGATTTCTAACACAATATACTATCTTTCGTTTCATATTATTTGTCATTGTAGAAAAAAAAATTATCACAGAATTGACATCGTTTTCGATGCAAAATTTATAAATTTTATTCTGCAATTTATTTTTCTATTGGTTGAAATATGGTTAGGTGTATAGGTAGTGTTTTTATATAGAAAATAAACAAAAATAATTATTTCTTTAATCTGTATGCACATACCTAAAATGAGATCTAAAATGAAACGGAAGGAGTACCAAAGAATTGAAAATCAATGCCACATTATCTTAAGTTCAGGATGAAAACAGGATTGACTATATTTTTATTATCTTAACTTTGTCTTCTTGTATGGAAAATTAATCAAAACTAACTAGCCTAAAACCACATGGTTTAGCGGCGAGTCACGTTTTGCTCGAATGAGTGCGCTTTCGATTCTCGAGCAAATGATTCATTCACTATTTTAAGCTATTCTTTAAGTTAAAACATTTTCACTTGGCTATGAGTTGAGTATACAATATACAGTATTATTACAAATGTATCATACTATCATATATCTATAAATTCTCTTTCGCATGATCATAATTCGTCTGGTATCAATGATACGATATGAATTTATATATATCTGTATATCTAAAATCTTGAAACGAATACAGAAAAATCTGCAATGCAGGACATCAATATTATCCCATTCTTCGAACATATATAGTAAATATCGAAGTTGCTTATAGAATTATGTAGTTGTATTTATTGATCTAGTTCTACCGTTGGATGATTATAATAGGGATACTCCCTCTAGGCCTGGGCATATTATACTGAACCCGAACCCGAACCCGAACCCGACCCGAATAAAAGATATCGGTTCGGTTATATATATAAAAAAATACCCGACCGGTTTTGATTCAACGGTAATTCGGTTATTGGAGTCGGTTCGGTTTAATCCGAGACCCGAAAAGTAATCCGAAATAACCGAATATTCTTGTGTTTTAATAATACCAATACACTCATGCTTACCTTTACTCTTTTGTTTTAATAATACCAACACACGCATGCTTACCTTTACTCTTTTGTTTTAATAATATCATTACACGCATGCTTATTAAAACATGTGGAAGGATCATAAGCCCATCTCGAAGCTGCCTTACTCACTTCATGGTTGAGGTATTAATGTGTACTGAACAATGGCTTAAGCAAGACATTCATTGTGAGTCAAAAGTGCTTACTAATGCACAGATCCTTGAAGACATTGAAGAACAAGAAAAGATCGAGAGAGGTATGTCATCTACATTGTAACTTTTTAGCTTCATATTTTGTTTGTTTAATGGTTTGTTTTGTCTTTGCATCAGAGTTTGGATCAGAATTTGCAATATGAAATCAAGAGCCTCTTTCTTTCTAAGGTATTGCAGTAAAAACATCTTACTTTATAATGATTTGCTTCTGTTTTGCTTTGCTTTGGACTTGATTCTTACTCTTTTATTTTTCTTTGCTTTTCTTTTTCTTTGACAGGAGCGGTACATTACACATGATTGTCGTCAAGTACTTCTAAAAGCTCAAGCTTGTTCTAAGTATTTAGTGTCTTTGAAAAAATGTTTGTTTTTTTGTATGTTACTTCATAAAAACCCGAACCGATCCGAAATAAACCGAACCGAAAAGATATATGGTTATTTTATGGGTTTTAGAAAGTGGTACAAAACCGATCCGAAACCGATGTGTTATATCCGATCCCGACCCGTAATAAGAAATTTTTAGAATGGGACCTATATGGTGTTACAAAAAGGAACCGAAATCCAAAAAACCCGACCCGAACGCCAACGGGTACCCGAACGCCCAGGCCTAACTCCCTCCATCTGCACTACTAAATTTACAGCTGTAAATCATCGGCTGTTGTTAACCAAAAAAAATAATGGGCTGTCAACAACAAAAATAATCACTTAAATGGATGTTTTTTTAAAGCATTTTTTTATAAACCTTCTCGAGTGCTGTTCAATACCAAGAAAAATATAACTAGTGCTACAAAATGAATTGATTATCATACTTTCTAACCCGAATTTGAAATATCTTCTAACTAATATCAAAAAATGGATTGATCATTTGTTACATTCCATCATATTAATTATTTAGACCAAAACCCAAATCCAAACTGATCAAAATAACGATAATTTAATTCTCAATAAAAATCGAATCCAAAACTAACATAGATTAATGCTGAGCCCTAAAAAATTATCGTGTTACTACTATCACTCGGTTACATAAAGAAAACTTCACTCTTGATATTTCACAATTTTCACCGATGACCAAACATCACGGAAAACATGTTACCCTACTAGTATTGTTTTATGTACGAGGGTAGAAATCAAGAAGCATAGATAATTGTAATATATTTTAGGTACACGCATAAATAGACTGGATAAAACTAAATTACAAAAGAAGAGAGAATAATAATAAAGTAGACCGAATCATTGCTAGAAAACAAGCGTGGTCGCTTTTTTATAATAAGATTAAGAGGGAACTTCGCTTTAAAACAAGCGTGGTCGCATGTTTTATCACATGTCCCATTCCCCTCTATGAAATTTGCGCTCTCTTTCGTATAACTATTCTCAATTGATTTACTCTATTTTTTTTCTTTTAATTTGTTCCGTAAACCGATATGCATATATGTCATAAATTTTATTTACTTTGATCTAAAACACAGTTTATATACTTTTAGTTATTTTGATCTATAACGCATATTATATGTATTTGAGTTTTGATTGATGGTACTATAATCACGAAATAATGAAAAGGAAAATTTTGAAATCTTCATGTTAAAACGTTGTAAATAAAATTTTAGGTAAAATTGAATAAATTTACAAAATTACTAAATACAATGATACATTATATTTATATATTATTCTTAATATTAGTGATAAGAACTTAACTTGAACCCCATATCATATTTCAAGGTAATGATTGTGTTTTTAGATTTTAGTTTTTGCTTTTTAGCTTTTAATTTTTAGTTGTTGATTTTTTTTTTAATTTTTGGTTTTTTATTTTACAATAGATTTTAGTTTTTTTTTTAAACATGAATGATAATTTCAGATTTTTTTAATAAATAAAATATTTATTTTAAAGTTTTGATTTTAGTAATTTTAGTTTCTAAAGAACCTGAATGATGATTTTTATTTTTTAAATTTACTATATTTTGTTATATGTTTTCAATTAAAATAAAATTATTTAAATATATTTTTAATTCTGAATTTTAAAAATTTTCTTTATATTTTTGGTTTTTCTAAAATTTAATTAATCAATTTTTGGTATTTTTAAAAAAAAAACATTAACTTAGAAATTACTTTCTTTCTTTTTTACGAAAAATTAAAATTACTAAAAATATTTTTATCAAATAATAACAATACATTCTTAACAAAACTTTTAATTTTACATAAATTCTATTTAAATAATTAATTAAATTTGATTGACAGGCTTAAACACTGTTATCAATATAAATTATTTTCCTATTATGTTAAGCAAATGGTTGCTACTAAATTTTACTTTTATATTAATTATAATTTTCATTTTCTTATATTAATGCAAAAATATAGTAAAATATATTTTTTAAAAGATAAAAATTGAAAACACTTCGTAAGTTAGAAAAAACCATGAAAACTTGACTTTTAAGTTTTTATTTGAACTTGATCCGTGAACCCGCATGGATATTTGTTTAATAGAATAAACATATTATGATAGATTGATGGTTTTTAGTCGTCTATAATTTTGTTGATTGTTCATACTACACTTGAATATAAAACCAATCAAAATAATATGCTATATAATATATTGGTCAATTAATATTTTATTTATAGGAATCATTTTTAATAATTTAAAACACCAATTATTATATGTATATTAATAAAATTATCATTTCAAAATAAAATGTATTTATGTTTTAATAAGATAGATATATAGATATGTCTTTTTATACCAAATAACTTCTAGTTCTATATTCATTTTGAGAAAAATATTAAATAGAAATTTATATGTTGTGCTCTTATAATTCATATATATATATATATATACATGTGAATATTAATCATCAAATTACTTAATATATATTTAGAAATAATTTTATATATTTTAACAAAAAAAATTATAGTTTCCATTTTGTATGAGGAATGAAATAATAATATTCATAAATATATAACATTTAAAGTTTGTAGTCATATTTTAAATAAATTTCTTAAATATATTGTAAAATTTGGTTAGAGAATAATCCGATTACAAGATATTTGTTAAATTTTAGTGAATTAATTAAGTTTGATAAGTTTAGATAGAGAAGAATCTAACAAAATAATTATATTATTTAATAATTATTTTAATGGTACAATTTGATAAATATTTAGTGAAGTAAGAGTTATATCTAAAAGTACTCAGTTTTAGTAATATAGATGTTAAAAACAGTTTTAAGGGTTCTACCTTTTAGGGATTCCATTCCTTGATTTTTTTTTGAAACTTAAAAAATAGATTTTTGGAAATTTTCATTGGATGAAAAATAGTTTTTTTGAAAAACAACAACCAAAAACTAATCCAAAAACTACAAACAATTTCATCAAAGATGCATTTATAAATATATATACCTAATATCTAATCCTATCAAGGAATGCTTGAAATTGATCGATTTGTCATTTCATTGACGAAAGCATATAAGTAACTCTGTTACATTAAAAAAAAAAAAGCATATAAGTAACTGCTTGAGGCAAACCAATACAAACAAGTAGACAACCACAAAACAAAGACGAATATAAATGTTTATTACATCATGTGGTCTCAAAAACAGACATCTTTTGTTTGATAATGCGTATAATATCTATGTTCTCTTGCAACTTCATTGACCCCAAAATAAAATATTTATTTGAAAACCGTTTAAATGTAATTTACTAAAGAAAACAATTTAAATGTAAGTCTACTGTCTTTTTCCAAGTGATCGTTTCTTTCTTTAGATTCTCCTCATGAGTCTGAATAATAAGCTGTGTGCTCTTTGTTTTGTTTGTTATTTTAGTACTTAAGAGGTGTAAACCTTTTCGTGACCTCATTGAGGTGCTTTCCGGATGTTAATATTATGTGAGAAACTAGAAATCTTAATAACTGATAATATACACTCCTGAATCCTGACGGTGATAATGCTCATTTTAATCATCATATTTATAAAGCAAGCTAGACGTATTTAGAGTTCACTTGTTTCATCATTTCATATACATTCAGCCTTATTCATTATTAAACGACCTTATCATCATATTTCATAATTGTCCAAAAAAGTCATCATATTTCATAATGGGTTTCGTCTTTTTAATGACTTTAATAGAATAAAACAAAAATACTATTGCTAGAAATAGTGACAAGAGAACAAGCATGAGTATTTTACCACTTTTTTTTTTACTGGGTTTTTGCAAACATGATTTTTTTTTCCAAACACAAAGCTAACTTCCTTATTTTCATATTCATGAAAAAACAATTATACATTTTTGAAATATATGAATGTACCTCAAACATTATCATTGTTTTCATCTAGTTACAAAATGTCTTTGTCATCCATATCACCAACCACCGTAAATAACTAAAAGCCAAACTCTCAATGTATTTTTAATTCTTTTTTGGCATTTTCTCTCATTTCTTACACACAAAGTCCATTTATCTTGCATTTTCTTTTCTTTTCATTCAAAAGCTCTATGATATTTTTTTTAAATCACTTTTTCATTTAACTTTACTAGTTTGATAATTGGGGAATTTGCCAAAATATGACCTAAAACTAAAATTTGAATGTAAAATTATACTCCAAATTTAATCAAATACAAAAATAAACTAAAAACAATTATCCCATATGAAAAAACAGTAAAAACTTTTACGATTATAGCATTGGAATGTCTTCTCTAAAAAACGAATTGTTCTCCTAGAAGGCTTTTCGAGAATTATACTCATCTTGAGAAGACTTCTCGAAAAGTCTACTCGTGTATTTAATTTTAAAATTAACTAAGAAAATTAAGAAAAATATTTCAATAAAAAATAAATTGGAATCATGTAAATATAAAAAATCCATAGTTTTATATTTGATAAAATTTTATTTTTTTCCACATAGATGAGTGAACGTAAATTGTAAGTCATAATTGTCCACTAGCAGAATTTGGTAACATATGTTTAAATAATGTTGATATTTTTAGGGTTGGATTTTAGAATCTTAAGAATTTTATAAATAATTAAAATTTTACATATAAGTGTTTAGCTTAATATATATTAAAAATTTATAAGTTGATGTTATGTTTAGTGAGGTGTTTATTGTTATCTAGTTAAAATATTTGATTTTAGGATTTAGGGATATAAGACTTCTTAAGAAGTCTGTAAAGAAGTTATGCACTAGAAGACTTCTTTATGAATCTGATAAAATGTTATATACTAGCAGACTAATTGAAAATTTGTCTCCTTATATAAAGAAAATTTAGACATTCTATTTCTTTCTCTCAAATGGTTAAAAAAAATCTCACTCTAAAACTCTCTTACCTCTCACTAATCTTTTTAAAATTGAAGATACCAAACTTTATATCAATTTCTCGTTTCTTTGTCTTATATCTTTTTCACCACTTTATCTTATTTTTGCCAGTTTTCATTATACGGTTTTCATCAACCACTCATAAAAAGGTAGATATATGAGTTATGGATTTGCATTTTGTGTGTGCTTTTTGTAAAATTCAAATAAAACTATAGATTTAACCTAATGTGGTTGTTTTGTTTATTATTTAAGCATAAAATTTTATTTTTGAAGTTTTCTCTTTTCTGAAACCATTAAAATTTTTTTTGGATATACATATTTTTCAGATCTGAGAAAAATATATTCATTAGTAGACTTTTTTAGTAGACTTTTGAAGAAGTCTGCTATGCAAACTGTCAAAATTGATAAAATATTATTTTGACCAATCCTTTTGTATTTTTGTGTGTTAAATCTGAATAAAATTATAGATTCAACTTTATGTGATTATTTTAGCTTAAAATTGCATTTTCATAGTTTATATTTCTCTTTAAAAAGTAAGATACAAATCTTTAATTTTTGATATATTTATTTGTTGCATGTGTTAAAACCAAATAAAAATATATATTCAAAATCATTATGATTACATATTTTGTTATTGTTTTAGTTGTAAAAATTCTAGTTACAAAAAATATAAAGTGTAATTTTATGTGTAATATATATTACTTTTTTGTCATTGTTTTCTTCTTATTTAAAAATTAAAAGTTATTTAAAAAAAATCCTTCCTTTGAAACTATTTTAAACATTTTTGTATATGTAGGTTTTTCAGATCCGAAGATTGTAGCAGACTTCTCGAGCAAACTTCTCGAACAAGCTTTTCTAGAAGACTTCACTGAAAAAGTCTGGTAAAGTAATATTTACGGGAAAAAATAAAATTTTAAATGAAATATGACCGTGAATTAGAAAACTTCTATATAAGTATGCTAGTGTCTATAAGTCGTTTAATTCAAGATCAAATTTTACTGAAAATTTTAGTTTCCTCTAAGGTTAGGAGATTTCTTCGAGAAGTTTGGTAAGCTATAATGCACTAACAGACTTCTCAAAGACTTCTATAAAAGATACTCTTGAATATTTTGGAAAATAATGTTTCCAATCATGTTTCGCTTTTAGCTATTGGATGTACAATGAAAAATTATATTGAGAGAAATTCTTGTTTTGATAGTTTATATATTGTTGTAAATAATACATCTATTTTGTTTCCAATCTATTAAAAAAAATGTCTAATGTTTTGTTCATTCCTTCAAGTTCTTGTAATCATAAACTATTGTCTTTATTGTAAATCATTTATTAAGATCATGGTTGTGTAATGTGGAGGCTTATGACTTATCCCCTTATCAATTTTTTTATAATTTGGATGAATGACGATAACAAATTACAATTATTATACATACATTTATAATATAATAATACTTGACACAAGTTTGACATAACAAAGTTCAAACAGATCACACTTTTAATATCACATAATTCAAACACAAAAACAAATACATTAATTTGAACATCTGACATTGCAAGTTTACTAAAACTTGATTACATATGAATTAAGAAGCACATATTGAAAAATCATTTTATATATGAAGAAAAATCAAGTTTATTAAAACTAACGAAAAAGACTTCTGAAGAAGTCTGCTCTCACTAGTTAGAACAAAAATAAATATGAATATTACTGATCTCGTAATTATAATAAATGAAGTTGTTAATTTTATTCACGAGCCACAATATTGACAAATACACATGAGTTACCACAAAAATATTAAAAATTTATTTTTAATATGGAGAAAATGTAAGTTTACTAAAATAAAAGATGCAGATTTTTCACGAAGGCTTTTCACAGAAGATTTCTCAAGAAGTTGGATATCACTGGCTAAAAAACATAAATAAACATGGATATTTCTGACCTCATAAATATATAATTTTTTTTAATAAATTTCATTAAGGAGCTCGAGTATTGAAAATACACATAAATTAATAAGAAAACCTTAAAATTTTATTTTAAACTTGGAGAAAATGCAAGTTTATTAAAATGGACGGAGAAGATTGCTTGAGAAATATATTGTTCAGTTTATTTTTGAAATTAAAAATTTACAAAGAAAATCTTCTCAAGAAGTATACTAATAGAGCATACTTCTTGAGAAGTCGCAGTTTGTAAACTATTGGGTTACTTTTTGTATTTGAATTTTTTTTAACTTTTCCAGAGAAAAATTCTCTGATAATCAAGTTAGTTTTGCATTTGATCAAAATTTTGAAGAAAGACTTTTAATAGAAAACTTCTAGAGAAGTCTGCTTTGAGTTAACGTTTGGAGAAGTCTTCTTAATGTCACATGTAGTCTCCAAAGTATCTCAAGAATTCTGTGTATGTTAGTTTTGAAATTGACTAAATTTAATTTTATATGAGAAAACTTATAAAACAAGTCTTCTATTAGAAGATTTTCCAAAAAGTCTACTCTCAAAACAAAGGGTTTAACTAAAATCTCAGAATAAAATAGATCAGACTTCTCAAGAAGTCTTCATAAGTCTTTAATTCATTAATATTAAAATTAAATAATTTATTAGGTTTGTCAATTGCAAAACTAACCTTAAATATTTCGTGTAACACTTCGGAGACTTCATGAGAAAGTAAGAAGAATTCTCCAGATGTCTGCTCACAGCAGACTTTTCCAAAAGTCTTCTCTGAAAATTCAAATCTATTTAAAATTTTGGTCAATTGCAAAACTAACTTCACTTAATTCAGAGACTTCTCGAGTAGTTTACTCAAATTTTGGCTACAAACAAAAGTAAGAATACTTCTAGCGAAGTCTTCTATGGAAAACTCACAAAATAGTAAATTTCAAAGCTAACCTATCCATTGACCATAAGACTTCCCAAAGACTTTTCGAGAAGTCTACTACGCGAAACAGATCTGATTTTTTTTTAATATCATACATAGACCTGGTGCAAAAATTTAATGAAAGATACTTACTCGTTATTAACCAAAAATGACCAAACTTGAGTAACTTTAATGAAATATAATTTTGTAATTCAAAATTTTGAGTTTTAAAGTTGAAACGAGAGAGCATATACAAGATAAATGGTTTATGTATGTAAGAAATGATATAAGAAGAAGCATAAATTAATTTCTAGTACATTTACTGCTTGGTTTTGATTGTTACTAGTGGTTGGTGATATTAGAGAAAATTGCATTTTCATAAATAAGATGAGGATAGTTGAGTAAAGTTATCATAAGTACTCTACAAGCATAAGGCTTGAGGTGTCAATGACTGTTGTTGTGAATGGTTATCTACTGTAATCTTTGTATTGGTATCTGATATATCATGGTTTTACTGGTTTTTGAACATGATGTAAACCTTATTATTAAGTATTATATATATTGGGAATGATTTTAGAGTTTGTAGGTTCATGTACGATTTGAACAAGTTCAGAGGTTCTGAATCACTTTGGAGTACGGAGAAAGTTGCAGCTGAAGAAAGCAAGTCGTAGCACGACTGTATCGATTGACACCTAGCCTGGTGTTGGTCATCACCCATACTTATTCAACAAACCAACATGTTTTAAAAGCAATTTTAAAAAAATGCAAGAAAGACTCAAAGTTTCCATTATTTACACATGAGTCCTAAATGTGTTGTACATATATATATACTTATCTTAAGCTATTGTTTAGCTTACTCTTTATTTTATATTCGGAGAGACCAGTCAGAACTCCTTTAGAGGGAAGATTGCAAACTTATGTTTTATTCTTATTGATTTCTTAATGCAATTTATTCAGAATATTGTTTTTGTTTATGCTATCATGTCTGAGTATATTCCGTGTTAGATTTAGGGTTTTCTAAGGCTTTAAGGATGAATTGCTAATTGACAGAGTTGCTAGGATTTTCTATAGAATTCTCATCTTGATTGTTCTTAATACTAGATTTGTATTGACAACATGTAATCTAGATCATAGGAAACTGGTGGATGCGAAAGCAGTATTGATTGCATGAATTAATCATGATGAGTTAAATAACTATTCACAAAAAGTTGGTTTAGGGGTTTAATGAACTTATCAAACATGAACTTATTGCTTGTCCTAACTGACTGAATTCGCAAAGAGATATGAGATTCTTTGATCTAGACATAAATAGTTTATGCAGCAAAAGATGATTGACTTCATTGCTGTGATTTGAGTTGTAGAACTATTTTTCATATACCCTTAGCCTCTATTGACCGCAATTATGAATTATCTTATTGATTTCCCTTAGTCTATGGCTTTTCTTAACTGTTTTACAACCAATTTTATTTACTATCTCTTACTGCTTTCTAGTTATTTTTGAATTCGAAAATCAAAGTATATTTTGTGTATCCAGCCCATGTGGACTCGATTTCTAAGTATTACAACTGACACTCTGAAATTACAGAGTTTCTCTTAGGTTTAATTTAAGCATATCAAATTTTGATGCAGTATTTGGGGACTCTATTTCACCATTATATTAAGTCTACAATTTAGACTATGTTTTTCTTTTTAGTTTCCTTACAAAATTTTTGTGCTTCCGGTGCATGCATCGCAATACTAGAAGCAACAAGGAAAATAGCTTTTGGAACTTTTAAACCAAGGGTTATCTAAGATGGAATGCACGAACCGTGAGGCCAAAATCAGGTGTCGAACGTCACTTTTTGAGCATCGATCAACACTACCTAAAAACAAGTGTCGACCATCACCTTACTAGTAGCAATCGAGACCATTCGAAAAAGTGCATATATGGTTAATCCGGCCGTGTTAATTTTTGATGAATATGGAGTTCGACGAGACCAGAGGATAATGCACGTTATGAGGCCAGGTAAAAGATTGATGATGCTGGGAATGTGATTCCTGATGTAGTGGTTGTTTCTGAGAATGTTGGGAATGCTAGAGTTTTTCGACAAAGAACACTTGGAGATTATAACAGGCCTGATCAGTTTCTATGCTAAGAGATGTGCGATTAGACCTCCACCATTAAGAAAAAAATGACTTTGATTTGAAACCCGTGTCCTACACTCTTGTGGGTCAGCACACTTTTCATGCTCTTTCTCATGAGAATCCCATAGAACAACTAGAGATATTTGATGATATAGTGACAACCATCAAGCTGAATAGTTTCTGTGAAGACCATATTTTTCGCAAGCTTTTCCTATACACTCTTGTTGGGGATGTTTGCTGGCTTAATCAGTTGCAACCATGATCTATCATTACCTTGAATGACAACAAAAATGCATTTATGAGTAACTTCTTTGATGATGCAAGGTCTAAGGAGCTGAGATCAAAAATCTCTATATTTTCTCAAGGTCCTACTAAGGCCTTCAAGACATCTTGGTTCAGATTTAGAGCTTACCAGAGAGACTGCCCACACTATTGTTTTAATGGAGTTCAACTCCAAGGTTTCTTCTTCAGTGGCATAGATTGGAGGTACCAAATGGCTTTAGGTTCTAATGCGAAGGGTCAAAACAAGGAGTCCAGAAGAGGTTAGAAGGCTTATTTAGAACTTCATGTCTGAAATAGTACCAAAAATGTAGATCTTACCATGATGAAATCAGATGGAAACATGGATGAGAACAAATTGTTGAAGTTAAAGCCAAGTTAGATTTAGTTCACAATCTTTTTGTGTACAAGAAGGAGGTTCACTTTGCCGCAGAGGTTGAAACCTTGGAACCCACTAAAGAGAAGGGTGTGAACTAAATCAATGAAGCCGGTTTTTGGGTACAATTAGAGGAATCAGTTTCAGAAGCCTTTTAAGGGTAACATCTTCACCATAAACTATGGATCCTCAACTTATCTGAATCCTCCTGCAGTGACGTAAGATAGTATGATGGAAGGTATGATGGAGCAGATCCTTGAAACACATTAGAAGCAATCTATGGATTTGAATAAGAAGATGGACACCATGTACAATGATTTGAATGGGAAGTTAAAAACTTTGAACGCTTATGTCAAGAAGCTGAATATTCATATTGCGCAGACTGCTGAGGTTGTAAAGAAGCAAGAAGGAATGCTTCCCAGAAGGTCATAAACAAACTCAAGACAATTTATAATGCCATCAAAAGCACAAATTCTGATAGCCGAATGAAAATGAACAAAGGTTCCTATGTTGTCACGAGCTCATTGTCGATGTAGAACCGCTACTGGTGTTGGTCAACACCCACTGAAAGTCAAATATTTTTGAGTTTCATCAGACAGAAGTCGATCACATCTTGTCATCTTGACACCAAAAAATCGACACTAAAGGTCAGTGTTGATCGACACCCATCACAAAAATATCTGGATATGACACCAAAGATATGTGTTGACTGACATTCATCTAGTGTTGGTCGACACCTTTGATGGACTCGTTACAATTTTGTACGATCATGCCAAGGATATTTGAGGAGATAGTCGTTAAGCCCAAGGTACCATTTCCTGCAATTCCAAAGCATCTTAAACCGTCTATAAGTGCAAAAGAGTTGGATGGATCCAACAAATAGTGAAAAGGATTCCAAAAGGTTTCTCCTTTGAAGATGTTTATGCTAGATTTTGTTTCAGTTAGTTCTTCAAGAATACTAGAGAATCCATGGAAGAAATAAAGGCATTGTATGATGAAGCTTTAAGTGCATCTACATGGGTCATGAAATTGAAAAAGCTAGCAGACCTTGGAAACTTTGTGGTTCCATGCACTATTTCAGGAGTTGAGTTTCCTGATGCACTCTGTGATACAAGTTCTACACTGAGCATCAAGACATCACTGATAGACGAGTCTTGCTACAGAAGATCTTAAGATCACTCAGACCTTCGTAGACTACTCTACAAAGTCTCCTCAGCTCTCCTCAAGGTACAATCAATAACCTAAATGTGAGAGCTGGGATTTGCATTGTTTCCATTTATTTTCATGTACAAGAGATGAGTAGTAGATCGAGTATACCTTTGATCTTGGGCAGAGCTTTTCTATCTACAGAAGGAGCAGTGATTGGCATGTCGAAGGGTAGAATTTCATTTGCTAACATTGAGAAGAATGTCTTCTACAAAGTTGTACCTCATGGCAAAGCAATCCATCTGATTTCTTGCACTAATGTGACAGACATTCCATTGTATGTGGCTTATTTCCAAAAAGATTTAGGTGATAAAAGTGATGTCAAAGAAGTCTTGGATGGAGACATCAACATAACATCACAAAAGTCTGGGGAAAAAAGAAGAAGAAGAGAAAAAGGATCAAGAGTGATCCTAATTTGACACTGGTTCCTCAGATCTTCTCAGATGGTATCATTGAGTACAAGGTGTTCAGCAGTGGGTTTCATAGACATTTGCAGAAGTACAAGCATTTTTCACTTCTGAGTTGAAAGACAAAGGGGAGGATGTAGTGAAAAGTTTCATGCGTAGTCTGCTCAAACTGAAAATACTGGACACTATGGCTTCTTTGGCAGAAAGTTTCCACTCTCATCCAACCTAAAATTATCTCCAAAGTGAACTACTGACTTTAAACAAGCGCTTGGTGAAAGGCAATCCACTGATAAGTTTTATGCTTTTTTAAAAAGTATGTGTCATAGAGTACCCAGTGTTGTACGACACCATCTTGATGCTGGTCGACACGCACCCTCCCGACAAGTATGGGTTGACACCACCCAAGTGTCGGTTGAAAATCCTCTCGTCAACAGGTACGCTTTCTACTTTTCTTATTTTACACTGATTTTCTTTGTTTCCTTTATCAAACTTGGACTTTATAACACTTGGACAGTGTTGTTAAAGTCAAAGGAGAGTATTACTAACATTGTGTTCTGTTGAGTATCAGTTGTGTCGTTTTATTGAGTCAAAATGAGTCAGATGAGAACTATGAGCTTTTCTTGGAACTAATCATGTAACCGTTTACCTAGCACCATTCATTGAGATATTGATGCAGGTTATACAACGTGGAAAAGCCAAAATTGATCGATCTCCCAATAACATTCATGCTTGTAAGAGTATATGAAGGACCCAAAAACGGCTTCCAAATTAATCAACTTCAATCGCTTGTTTTGGGGTTTGGTATGCACTAGATCAAATTCCTCATTCAGATCTGGAAAAGTATTTTTGTGTGTGTATGTTTCCCTTCTTTCTTTCCTTTGACATCTAAAAATGAAAAAAAATGAGATGATTTTTGAGTAGTAAAAGGGTAGAAAAAATTCTTGTGGCCCCATTATTATACTATAATGGAATGACCACACATTGGTGGAAGTGAGGGTAAGAAAATTTCCAGTGACCCCATTATCGCCTACACCTTTGTCATGAAAAAGAAAGAAAAAGAAGAAGAGAAACTGACAGAGTGAAGCGAGAAAAGAGAGAGCGAATGAACCAGAGTAAAACTGTCTGTGTGATTAGAAACCTAAATGGATAAGAGTCCATGTGTTTTTTGATCGATTGTTCATCAATTAAACTGCACATTAAGCTCTTAAATGAGGTGAATGGTGGTGAATTTGGATGTCTCTGATGAGCTGCGGCCGGAAATGGTTAAGTTTCTAAGCTTAGGTATAATATTTGAAAGTACCTTCTATGGTTGGTATTATCTTATGTGGCTTGCAACATGTAATGATGAAAGTGTGTGTTCTAAAGAATATGTGAGTTCATACATTTTCAAACCTCTTTTACAAGTTTAATATATGTTTTGATTTGGAGGAAGTAAAAAGGAGTTCATATACCATAGTTTTTACTAATTTTTGACCATTATAAAAGTCCTATTTTAGAGTCTATTATATATATTTGAGTCTTTTTAAAGTCATTGCAGGTGCATATACAATTTAAACAAGTTTGGAGATTCTAAATCACTTTGGAGTATGAGAAATTTGCAGCTGAAGAAAGCAAGTCAGAGCATGTATTTAGAGATGGTTTCGATCGACATATAGCTCGGTGTCGGTCGACACCAGGCTTATTCAACAAACCAACATGTTTTAAAAGCTAGTTTGAAGAATTGCAAGAAAGACCCAAAGTTTTAATTAGAGAAATTTTCTAGGATAACCTTAAAAA
This sequence comes from Moricandia arvensis, assembly GCA_905132765.1. Classification (NCBI taxonomy): domain Eukaryota; kingdom Viridiplantae; phylum Streptophyta; class Magnoliopsida; order Brassicales; family Brassicaceae; genus Moricandia; species Moricandia arvensis. Next base: position 42,786 of record CAJHQP010005418.1, read on the forward strand.
AATTGCCATAAAAATATCAAATGACCAAAATGTTTCATTAAATAAGTAAATAGACATTTATACCTCTAGGATTATCTAATATACACTTAGGGTTTAGATTTGAGGGGTGAGTTTTGGTTTCGGGGGCGAGATTTAGGATTTTAAAAATAAAGAAATATTTAAAGTTTAAATAAAAACTTTTAAAAATAGTTTCAAAAAAATATTCGAATTCAAATTAAAATTTTGAACAAAATAATTTTGGAAAAAATAATAAACAATTATAAAAGTTTGAGTTCAAAAACATATAACTAGAAAAATATATTTTATAAATAATGAATTATATTTATAAATAAATTAAGGGTATAATGGTTTTGTTGCATCTTTAATGAAACCTCTTGTGGTTCTTACCTTCTTGTGTGCTATTTTGGTAAAAAACTTATTTTAGGGTTATGTGAGAAAATTGCCCTTTTAATTATTTACAAACGAGTTCTAAATGTGTTTTTACCTATATATACTTATCTTAAGCCATTGTTTAGACTACTATTTACTTTATATTTGGAGAGACAACTAAAACTCATTCAGAGGAGATTTTAGACTCATGTTTTATTCTTATTGATTTCAATAAAATTTATTCAGAATATGATTATTATTTTTACTATCATGTCTGAGTAGATTCATTGTTCAATTTAGGGTTTTCTAAGGCTTTAAGGATGAATTTCCAATTGATAGAACTGGTAAGGTTTTCTCTGGAATAATAATCTTGGTTATTTTTAATGATAAATTTGATTGACAACTTTAAATCTAGACCATAGGATAATTGATAGATGCGAAAGCATTATTGACTGTCTTAATTAATCTTGATGAGATAAATAACTATTCTCAAAGAAATTTGGTTTACAAATTTAGTGAACTTAATACTTGTCATACCTCACTGAATTCACAAAGAGATTTGAGATTCTAAGATCTAGACATAGATATTTTTTGCAGCGACTTGAATGCTCTGATTTGAGTTGAAAACCTATTCTTCGTAAACTCTTAGCATCTACTAACTACAATTCTGAATTACTTAACTGATTTCAATAAGTTTAATGTCTTTCCCAACTGTTTTACAACCGATCTTATTTATTATCTTTTATTATTTTTTTACTTATTAATCTAGCTTAACTCAAAAATTAAAGTCTATTTTGTGATTTGCGTCTCTGTGAATTCGATCTCCAAGTATTACATCTAACACTTTAAATTGAGCACATAAGCATCTAACCATATAAATACATTAGCATTTTTATATTTAAAGAAAAATAACATTCTATTTATAGAAATATGTTTAAACAATTCATTTTAAATAAAAGTTTAGATGAAATATTGACGAATACACTTTCTTATTTCTATTATTTTTTGCTAAATTTTATTTCTATTATGTTCAAGGTTATTAATGGCTAAGAGATGTCAAGCACAATTTCGAATCAACATTTATTTTTCCTCTTCTCTCTTTGTCTCTTTCAGCACATGTATTTAATATGTTTCTCGGTTTTTATTTCTCGCGAGAGCTATTCATAAAGATGGATGTTTGTTTATGGCAAAAAAAAGAGAGAAAATGTGACAACCTGTCCCGCGGATCCTAGCTCACAGCGTTGCAGCGCACCGACCCTAACCCCTCCCATGTGCAGTCCGTCGCACAGGTAGGTTATTGGTGAGGTTCGAACCCCCGACCTCACCCTTTAACAACTCTCCACAAGACAAGCTGTCACCAATTGATCTGCAGGTCAATTGGTGACAGTTTGTCTTGTGGAGAGTTGTTAAAGGGTGAGGTCGGGGGTTCGAACCTCACCAATAACCTACATGTGCGACGGACTGCACATGGGAGGGGTTATGGTCGGTGCGTTGCAGCGCTGTGAGCCAGGGTCCGCGGGACTGGTTGTCACAAAAAAAATCGAATTTTTTGTGACAACCCGTCCTGTGGACCTGACTGTCCGATAGACCTCAGGTTCACATCGCTGCAGCACACCGACCCCAACCCCTCCATTATGAGTTCTCACTAACTCCATAATTAGGTTGTTGGTGAGACTCGAACTCAGGTCCTCACCCTTTAACAGCACTCCCACAGGACAAGCTGTCACCAATTGATCTGCAGGTCAATTGGTGACAACTTGTCCTGTGAGGAGGTTGTTAAAGGGTGAGGTCGGGGGTTCGAACCTCACCAATAACCTACTTGTGCGATGGACTGCACAGGGGAGGGGTTAGGGTCGGTGCGTTGCAGCGCTGTGAGCCAGGGTCCGCGGGACAGGTTGTCACAAAAAAAGTCGACTTTTTATGTGACAACCCGTCCCGTGGACTTCACTGTCCCATAGATCTCAGGTTCACAGCGTTGCAGCGCACCAACCCCAACCCCTCCATTATGAGTTCTCATTAACTTCATAATTAAGTTGTTGGTGAGACTCGACCCCATATCCTCACCCTTTAACAGCACTCCCACAGGACAAGCTGTCACCAATTGATCCCACGGGACGAGTTGTCATAGAAAACCTGGAATTAGTTTTAGTAAAACTTTCTCTGTGTGCATAATAGACAAAAGGTGGTGTTAAGAAAAAAAGTATAATAGACAAAAGGGAAATAGATTATTTGTCTTAAAAGTAAATCTGAACAAAACTTTATGTGTGTGTTCTCTTTGGTCTGAAAATGATTAGACATGGTCACACCAAAAGCCCATTTTAATCAAATTTTGTGAGCCCATAAATACTAATGTTGCCTCCTGTGCCACGCCTTTTAGCATCATCATATATATTCCCATTGTTTGTCATCAAGCACGATCATTTTCAATTTTCCTTCTGACCTCTGTTTTCCTGACAATTTTCAGAGAAGATTAAACTACAAGTCATTTGAAATAGAATAGTTTGTGTTTCCCAGAAACATCTATTATTAATAATATTATTTATTATAAAATTCGAAAACTATTTTACAGCTTGTGAAAATGACGGAAACCCCATAAACTACTCATGGCATCTTAGAGTCGCATTAACCCAATAGCTTAAAAGTTTCTTAAGGAGAAGAAGGCTCACCAAAACTTTAAAAATTAGTTCCAAAACCTCTAACTAAGAGTGGATTTTGCATGGGTTCTTGTACTGTTTGCATGCCTGACTGACATGTGGCAGCCCGCGATTAGTTCGCTTTTAATTTTTTTAATCAAAAAAAAAGAAAATAACAAAAAAAAATAAGAACCTCAAATAAGGTTTTAGAGTTAATAATTCTCTTACTCAAACTAATTTGGAAGAAATCCGGCTCAAGTCAAAATTACTTTGCTCCGCTTAATCATGCATCCTTATAAGCGATTGATCTTCTATCTTATTAAAACTTAAGTACAAATTAAAATAAATCCTTCTTTTACCTCTTTAATTACATAATTACTGTCACTAAACATTAACTGATTTATTACAATCATCATTTATTATTATTAAAAAGAATATGATATTAATTATGGAAACAACCATACATTGAAGTAATAACCTGCACATTGCACAGAGTGAGATATTTTATAAAAC